>JAJPUD010005892.1:98157-126074 GCA_023553655.1 Myrmecobius fasciatus
ATGGAGAACATTAGAGGCCTCCCTCAGACTCTTGGGTTGGGAAAGAGTGTGGTCTTTCTCCTTTTCCCCTTTTGGCAAGGATGGTGGCTTCTTTTCTTTTCTTTCTTTCTTTCTTTCTTTTTTTTTATTAAAAGCTTTTTATTTACAAAACATATGAGTGATTTTTCTACATTGACCTTTGCAAAAGCTTTTTTTTTGTTCCAAGCTTTTCCCCTCCTTCCCCCCACCCCCACCCCTAGATGACAGGTAATCTAATACATGCTAAATATGATAAATTATATGATAAATCCAATATATGTATACATGTCTATACAGTTATTTTACTGCACAAGAAACATCAGATCTAGCAAGAGAAGAAAAAAAACAACCTAAGAAGGAAAACAAAATGCATGGAAATATTCACAGAAAGCATTAAAATGCTGTGTTGTGGTTCACACTCAGTTCCCACAGGCCTCTCTCTGGATGTATATGACTATCTTCATCGCTGAACAATAGGAACTGGTTTGAATCACATCATTGTTGAAGAGAACCATTTCCATCAGAATTGATCATTGTATAGTCTTGTTGCTGTGTATAATGTTCTCCTGGTTCTGCTGATTTCACTCAGCATCAATTCATACAAGTCTCTCCAGGCCTCTCTAAAATCATCCTGCTGGTTGTTTCTTACAGAACAATAATATTCCATAACATTCATGTGCCATAATTTATTCAGCCATTCTCCAATTGATGGGCATCCTTTCAATTTTCAGTTTCTTGCCACTACAAAAAGGGCTGCCACAAACATTCTTGCACATGTGGGTCCCTTTCCCTCCTTTAAAATCTCTTTGGGATATAGGCTCAGTAGAAACACTGCTGGGTCAAAGGGTATGCACAGTTTGATAACTTTTTGAGCATAGTTCCAAATTGCTCTCCAGAATCGTTGGATCCGTTCACATTTCCACCAACAATGTATCAGTGTCCCAGTTTTCCCACATCCCCTCCAACAGTTATCATTATCATTTCCTGTCATTTTAGCCAATCTGACAGATGTGTAGTGGTATCTCAGAGTTGTCTTAATTTGCATTTCTCTGATCAATAGTGACTTGGAGCACCTTTTCATTTGACTAGAAATAGTTTCAATTTCTTCGTCTGAAAATTGTCTGTTCATATCTTTTGACCATTTATCAATTGGAGAATGGCTTGAATTCTTATATATTTGAGTCAATTCTCTATGTATTTTAGAAATGAGGCCTTTATCAGAACCTTTGAATGTAAAAATATTTTCCCAGTTTACTGCTACCCTTCTAATCTTGTCTGCATTCATTTTGTTTGTACAAAAACTTTTTAACTTGATATAGTCAAACTTATCTATTTTGTGATTAATGATGACCTTTAGTTCTTCTTTGGTCACAAATTCCTTCCCCCTCCACAGGTCTGAGAGGTAAACCATCCTACATTGTTCTAATTTGTTTATAATATCATTCTTTATGCCTAGATCATGAATCCATTTTGACCTTATCTTGGTATATGGTGTTAGGTGTGGGTCAATGCCTAATTTCTTCCATACTAGTTTCCAATATATCCCAGCAGTTTTTGTCAAATAGTGAGTTTTTAATCCCAAAAACTGGGGTCTTTGGGTTTATCAAATACTAGATTACTATTGTCATTGAGTATTTTGTCCTGTGAACCTAACCTATTCCACTGATCCACTACTCTATTTCTTATCCAGTACCAAATGGTTTTGGTGACCACTGCTTTATAATATAGTTTTAGATCTGTACAGCTAGATGGTGGCTTCTTATATATGACCCTGAGAGCATGCACTTGTCTAGGTCTTAGTTTCATCTAAGACAGGAAGTCAAGGCTCCTTCCAACTGTGGGATTCTGTTATCATAGATATTTGACTGTGAGACCCTTGAAAGCAGAACTAGTTTTGCTTTGGGGGGGAGCATAGAAACAGCTAAGTGCTAACAAGATATATTGGAGAGGTAAAACTTAGCAATTAAGGAGTACCAGGAAAGGCTTTTCTAAGAATGGGGTTTCAGTTGGAACTTGAAGGAAGGTGGGGAGATTAGGAAATGGAAATAAGGAGTGAGAATTTCAGACATGAGGAACAGCTGGTGAAAATGGTCAGAACTGGGACATGGAAGGCTTTAGGGAATATGTTACAAAGTAACTTTAGAACAATTCTTTAAGTTCTTGGAAACTCCTGAATAAGAAAATATCCATTTTAAACTATCAATTCCCAAACAATGGCCTACACTGAAATCTTTTTAATGTAATCTTTATCAACACCTGGCTAGCTATTGAAGGGTGGGCCTAATCACTCCAGGAAAGACTCCTTCTAGAAATGATTAGGATAATCACCCTATCAAGAGAAGGAAATGTTCTTTAGTTAATTCAGTTAGCGGAAGTATTTTGAATTCACCTTTGACTCAGCAGAAAGAAGAATTTCTTAGGAAAGAATAGTTAACAAGAGATTGAACAGTTTTAGGAAAATGATTCCCTAGGGTGTGCAGAGTTAAATGACTATTGTTTTGTGAACAATAGTGGCAAATAAAATGTTCATTTATTCAGGTTTCAAATGAAACTTCATCTGAATTCTGTCATTGATTAATATAGGTGTAGTCCCTGTAACATTCCCAATATACTCTTCTCAGTATCAACCTACATGGAAATTTGGTGAGCCAGATGAGACTTTTGGTAGTGTGTGATGGAAAAGTAGCTCTTATTTCCTCTCTTCAGAACATGTAAAGGTATTCTCTGATTATTTCCTGTGGGCTTACCACGAGGTGATAAAAAGCTTGCAAATTGGCTGCAAAGCCAGAGCTGAGTGCGCACATAAAAGGCACAAGGAGATGAAAGCTTGTTTTCTTCTCTGTCCTCTTTCAGAAGAGGAGGAAAAGTTCTGTAAGACTGGGGCAGAGACAGAGAGAGGCAGAGAGAAATAGAGACAAAGACTGACTGAGAGAGAGAAGCTGGGCAGGGTAGGAAGGGAGGGGAGAAGAGAGAGAGAGAGACAGACAGAGACAGAGACAGAGAGAGGGAGACAGAGACAGAGAGAGGGAGACAGAGACAGAGAGAGGGAGACAGAGACAGAGAGAGACACAGAGACAAACAGAGAAATAGAGACAAAGAGACTGAGAGACAGAAACTGGGGGGAGGAGGAAGGGAGGGGAGAAGAGACAGAGAGAGTCAAACACAGAGAGAGACAGAGACAGAGAGAGGAAGAGAGGGGGAAAGAGAGAGAGAAACAGAGAGACACACACACACAGACAGACAGACAGAAAGACAGAGACACAGACAGAGAGGAAGGGAGGGGAAGAGAAAGAGACAGAGAGGCAGAGAGAGACAGAGAGAGAGACAGACACAGAGAGAGAGACAGACAGAGAAATAGAGATAAAGAGACTAACTGAGAGAGAAGCTGGGGGGAGGAGGAAGGGAGGGGGAGAGAAAGAGAGAGAGAGAGGCAGAGAGAGACAGAGAGAGAGGGAGGGGGGAGAGAGACATACAGAGACAAAGGAAGGGAGGAGGAGAGAGGGAGAAAGGGAGGGAGGAAGAAGAGGAAGAGGAAGAAAAGGAAGAGAGGGAGGGATAGTACCAGTCACATTGTTTACACACAAACTTCCATGTGGCTGTGAATGCATGGCCCTACTGTATCATTTGTCCCTGTGTTCATTCCTTCCTGACCTTAGGTGAACAAGTAGCAGAGAAGGAAAAGATTAGACTATGAGTTTATCAAATAAGAGGAAGAAACTAGAGTCTATAATAGTCTGCCATGGTTGTAGCAGCCAAGGTAGGTGAGGATCAACCTGCTGGATTAAATTTAGCAGCCAGAACTGGAATTCTTCAAGCAAGGAGGTGTCTCATCCATTTGTTGTGCCCCACCCAGAAGTGCACTTGGGGAAATGCTAGTGATGTGAAAAGAAAACTCAGTACTTCGCATTTTAGGCATAAGCTTGCTGCAGAAGCACTTTATTAACTTATGATTATTTTAACCTAAGCATTTCTGCTTAGAGAGGAAAATGTCCAAAGGGACCGTCTCCTTAAGCTCTTGTACATCTTTCTAACATGTCATTTTGGACTTATAATTATTAAGATTGTTGAACAAAGAACACTTCACAGTTAAGACTAAGCAAGGATCCAAGTTTAGGTAGCAATTCAGTTAAAAGTTTGCTTCATCAAATAGAACAAGTCACTTAAATTTCAGCAGTTTTAAATATTTTACATATTAATATAATCATATATGAAAATATTTTATACTAAAATATAATACATAATTATGTATAATAAAACATTTAATTATTAAAATAAAATAGTATTTTATCTTCCCCCTCAATTTATGTGAAAACATTCTTTTTGTTTAATTTTTGAGTTCCAAATTCTTCTCACCTTCTCTGCCCTATTATCCCTTACCTCCCTTTATAAAGAAAGCAAGTATCAGTATTCCTTTAAAGACATATTTAATTTCTCTTTGACCACTTCTCTAAAGCAGAAGTTCTACTTTGGCAGCCTGGTGAAGACAATGGACTGCTTCTTAGAAGAATGCTTTTAAAGTGCAAGAAATATGACCAAGAAAACCAATTATACTGAAGTGCAATTATCAACATATTTAAAAAACAAAACCATGTTCATGACCCTCAGATTAAGAACTTCTGCTTTTAAGAGTTTTCAGGTGGTAAAAAATGAGCTCAAAAGATTCTTCTTTTAACCAAAGGAATTAAAGAGATTTCTTCCTCTTGATTATTACCCCAAATCCCTGAAGGACATGGGGAAAGAGGAACTATTCTTAGGTGGATCAATCCAGGGCCTCTTTCCCTTGTGGTCACTGTCCTAATTGCTTCTAGAAGGAGTGCTTTCCTGGACTGGTCTGGAGACAGGTGAGCACGGCCCTGTTTCAGAATTGAGAGTTAAAGAGGAACTAAGAAGTTCTTTTTCAGATTTGACTAATGTTAAAACACTTCATATTTCTAAAAGGGAGGGCTTAGTCACCTTTCATGCCAGTTACCATTCTCCCTTTGAATCTAAGCTCCTTAGGGACTCCAGTAGAGAAGAATGGGATCCCAGCTTCGAACATTTTTGTACTTTGGTTCTTGCTATATTTTTGTAGTCAATAACCTTTTCTTTAAAAGCTACTTAAGACTGGTTTGCTGATTGATAAAAACTGATAATCAGTGGGAAATAACCCTTATTCTGGGGACCTGAACTGCTAACTTGAATGGGGATCAGGAAAATGCCTCCAGAGTTGTTATGTGCCATATCTCTTATTGTTGAATTTTGTTTCTCAGAAATTCAATAAATTGTGAGTAAAAATAGCTTGTGTTGAGGTGCTGAGTAACTAGGTAGGGTTGGCAGAGAGCCTAAAAGTATTGATAAAACTACTCTCTGAGACAACCAGGGAAAAGCAATGATGGGAATCAATTTAACCTTATAGTCTCATCTTCTGTGGAGGTCATGAGTAGCTCCATCTTGCTTTGTCCAGTTAGAAATCCAAGTTATATAAAACCTCTGAGGTTATATTTCCCCTACAAATCTGTTGATGGCCCATACCATTTTTGCTGAATCCCTCTTGCGTTAAGCTCACCACTGCATTCTGCCTCTTGGTGTCTTTCTCCTCCTCCCACCCCAATGCCTCATGATGTCTTTTTTCTTATACTTAACTCTTTTGGGATGCTAAACTCTATGAATTTATAGCTGTCAGTTAAAGGCATACTCCTACCTCATGGAGTATACCCTTTCTCCTGGTTAATTGTGAGTTCTTCTAGGGAACTTGTTTTTTCCATCGTTAATTGTTAAAACTCCTTTTTTTTTGCTAACAATCTGCTCTCCCAACTCTATTTCATGTTTTCCATTCCGGGATCTATTGTATCACTTCATTTTGTCTGTTGCCTCTTTTAAATCAATCTACCTTTTGCCAAAAAGAATGGCCATTGTGAATTCTTCACATGACTGAAGCCCAACATTTGATGCCAGTTGTTCTCCTAAATCTCATCATTTGGTACTGAACCCCAAACACATCACTTAGAACTAGCAATTGCTACCCTGAACACATCCATGTCAGACTGAGGTTTTGAAAGGCAGGATGGATTTCTCCTTTTGGATTTTCTGCTTTGAATTAGTTAATACAAATTGTTTCTGGTAGGCTTGTGCCTAAAATATAAAGTATATTTCTTTCATATGTGACTACTATCTCCTTCAGCCCTGCAGAGAGCTTTCTCTGTGTAAACATGAGAAACTAGAGAGTGATTGAAGCCAGATGACCCAAAAGCCCAGCCTTGTCCCATTCAACAAATGGGTACTCTGACTCATTGTAACCCGAGGGATAGAAGGAAAATCCAATTAAGTTCAGCCGTTTGGGAGTATATCAAAAAATCAGTGAATTAAAAACAGAAGATTCTTATAGTTTGCTTCAGCCTCCTGCCAGGACCTGATATGTTGGGATACCAGAATTTGCACTCTAGTCCTCTCTGTTGTTTAGTTATTTTTTCAGTCATGTTTGACTCTTCATGAACCTATTTAGGATTTTCTTGGCAAAGATTCTGAAGTCATTTCCTTCTCCATATCATTTCACAAATAGATAAGGAATTGAGGCAAATAGGATTAAATGATTTATCTAGGATTACACAGCTAGTAGGTGTCAGGTTGGATTTGAACTCAGGAGGACTCATTTTCCTGACTTCAGGTCCAGTGCTTTAGCCGCTGAAACACCTAGTTGCCCCAATATGTATTCTAATACTTATACCAATACCTAAGTACTTTCTCCGTGCTGCAGTCCCCCTACTCACAACGCAATAAATATTAAGATCAATAATGGTTAGATAAACCACATTTCTCTAGTCTACAAAATACATTCAAACTACTTAAATAAAAATAAGAAAATTAACTTTACAGAACAGAGTAAGTTTTGGAATCAGACATTGCTCTACTCAGGCAGAAAGAAAGGGAAAGAAAGGTGAGATTGTACAATAAGCAGACACTTTCCCGTTCTGGCTGATGAAAGGGGGGCTGTTTGGGCTGTCTGGGCTTTAGTCGTAGCCCCAAAGATAGGGCTGGGGATTCAGTGGTGGAAACAACTTGCAGTCATCAAAGCTCTGTTCTCCAATATCTAGACTATTTTTTGAATCTCTATTTCATCTCTTTATTCTTTGGAATCCTGCTGCAGCAGACATATTCAACTACCCCTGTGACTGAGGCAGCCTTCAGTTCAAAACTGCCAGTGAGAAAGAACACCTATAGGAGAAGAAACAGAACAGAGCAGTGGTCTTCTTTTCCTCCTTCCCTTCCTCCTTTTTTTCTTTCTTTCCTTCCTGTTTGTCTTTCTTCTTTCCCTCCCTTCCTCCCTTCCTTCCTTCCTTCCTTCCATCCACCTATTGTTGAAACAATTAGAGTTAAGTGACTTGCCTAAGGTCACACAGATAGTGTCATAAATTAAATTTAAACTCTGACCCAGAAGTCACATTTCACAGAAAAGAACTTGGTTGGCAGAACCAACTCAATGAGAACATGCATGAGAACTTTTTTTTAAAAAAGCTCTTTTGTTTTGACTGAGAGCAGGTAAATATTTAACAACCAGTTCTCCATAAAGAAATGCCCTCCACATACTTTTATGTTTTATCAGTATAATAGTTTTCATCATTACTTCCTTAAGTCTAGACTATCAACAAAACAATAAATCAAGTCCTGATTTATGGATTTCCAAGGTGTAAATGCTCCCACTGAAAATTTAAAAATAAAGAGTCCCTTTATCCATCTATCTATATATAAAGAGTCTAATACATCCCTATAAGGATAAAAGCCAGATGGGAGATAGCAGGGGATTGATGGTGGGAAGAAATGAAGGCAAAAACCTATTCTTTTTATTTTTAAAATTTTTAAATTCATAATCTCCAGGCTATTTAGAATGAAAATCTTTCAAAATACAGACACATTGTAAAAGAAATCAAATTCATGTAGGAATAGGAAGCTGTCTATCTATTCTATTTCATGCTGGCTGCCTACTATTAAGAATTGTACTAAGAATCATTTCAGAGAGTTTCCTGAAGATAATTTTACATTCATTGTGAAGGAAATGTGGTTCAGTGTAAAGAAAAGTGGCTGTTATTTTCCAGTTGATAAATGGTCAAAGGATATAAACAAACAGTTTTGTTTTGTTTTTGGTCTGACCCCATCATTTAATTTATTTTTTTCTTTATTAAAGCTTTTTATTTTTCAAAAGATGTGTGGACAATTTTTCAACATTAACCCTTGCAAAACCCTGTGTTCCAATTTTCCTCCCCTTTCCCCCCCAGATAGCAAGTAATCAAATATATGTTAAACACAGTAAAAATATGTTAAATCCAATATATGCATACATATTTATACAATTATCTTGCTGCATAAGAAAAATCAGAACAAAGAGGGAAAAAATAAGAAAGAAAATAAAATGCAAGCAAACAACAGAAAAAGTGAAAATACTATGTTGTGATCCACATTCAATTCCCACAGTCCTCTCTCTGGGTGTAGATGGCTCTCTTCATCACAAGATCATTGGAACTGGCCTGAATCATCTCCCTGTTGAGAAGAGCCATGTCTGTCAGAACTGATCATAGTATAATCTTGCTGTTGCCGTGTGTAATGATCTCCTGGTTCTGCTCATTTCACTTAGCATCAGTTCATGTAAGTCTGTCCAGGTCTGATTGTTTCTTACAGAACAATAGTTATTCCCCACCTAATGGGTATCCACTCAGTTTCCAGTTTCTTGACACTACAAAAAGGGCTGCCACAAATATTTTTGCACATGTGGATCCCTTTTCCTCTTTTATGATCTTTTTGGGATATAAGCCCAGTAGAAATACTGCAGGATCAAAGGATATGTAACACTTTAGCCCTTTGGGAATAGTTTCAAATTGCTCTCCAGAATGAGTCAGGTCACAATTCCACCAACAATGTATTACTGTCCCAATTTTCCCACATCCCCTCTAACATCCGTCATGTCTTTTCCTGTCATCTTAGCCAATCTGAGAGGTATCTAGTGGTACCTCAGAGTTGTCTTAATTTGCATTTTCTGATCAATAGAGATTTAAATAGTGATACCTTTTCTTTCTTTTTAAAAATTAAAGCTTTTTATTTTCAAAACATATACATGGGGGCAGCTAGGTGGCACAGTGGATAGAGCACCAGCCCTAAAGTCAGGAGGACCTGAGTTCAAATCTGGTCTCAGACACTTAACATTCCCTAGCTATGTGACCCTGGGCAAGTCACTTAACCTCAATTGCTTCAGCCAAAAAAAAAAAAAAAAAATGCATGGGTAATTTTTCAACATTGACCCTTACAAAGCTTTCTGTTCCAAATTTTTCTCTCCTTCCCCCCATCCCCTCCCCTAGTTGGCAGATAGTCTAATACATGTTAATTATGTTAAAATATATGACAAATCAAATATATGTATACATATTTATACAGCTATCTTGCTGTACAAGAAAAATCGGATCTACAAGAAAAAAAAAAAAACCTGAGAAGGAAAACAAAATGCAACAAACATCAACAGAGAGCGTGAAAAATGCTATGTTGTGGTCCACACTCAGATCCCACAGGCCTCTCCCTGGGTGTATATGGCTTTCTTCATCATTGAACTACTGGAACTGGTTTGAATCATTTCATTGTTGAAGAGAACCATGTCCATCAGAATTGATCATCATATAGTATTGTTGTTGCCGTGTATAATGATCTCCTGGTTCTGCTCATTTCACTAAGTATCAGTTCATGTAAGTCTCTCCAGGCCTCTCTGAAGTCATCTTGCTGGTCGTTTCTTACAGAACAATAATATTCCATAATATTCATATACCATACTTTATTCAGCCATTCTCCAATTGATGGGCATCCTTTCAATTTCCAGTTTCTTGCCACTACAAAAAGGGCTGCCACAAACATTCTTGCACATGTGAGGCCCTTTCCCTCCTTTAAGATTTCTTTGGGATATAAGTCCAATAGAAACACTGCTGGGTCAAAGGGTATGCACAGTTTGATAACTTTTTGAGCATAGTTCCAAATTGCTCTCCAGAATGGTTGGATCCGTTCACAGTACGGATAATTTTTCAACATTGACCCTTGCAAAGCCTTCTGTTCCAAATTTTTCTCTCCTTTCCCCCATCCCCTCCCCTAGATAGCAAGCAATCCAATATATATTATGCATGTTAAAATATATGTTAAATCCAATGATATATTTACACAATTATCTTGCTGCACAAGAAAAATCAGATCAAAAAGGAAAGAAAATGAGAAAGAAAACAAAATGCAAGGGAACAACAACAAAAAATGAAAATGCTATGTTGTGGTCCACACTCAGTTCCCACAATCCTCTCTCTAGGTGTAGATGGCTTTCTTCATCACAAGATCATTGGAACTGGCTAGAATAACTTTTCATATGACTAGAAATGATTTTAATTTCTTGATCTGAAAATTGTCTGTTCATATCCTTTGAGCATTTATCAATTGGAGAATGGCTTGAATAATGAAAGCTTTTTTTTTTTCCCCTGCTGAGGCAATTAGGGTTAAGTGACTTGCCCAGGGTCACACAGCTAGAAAGTGTTAAGTGTCTGAGACCAGATTTGAACTCAGGTTCTCCAGACTTCAGGGCTGGTGCTCTATCCACTGTACCACTTAGCTGCCCCAACAAAAGCTTTTTTAAAACTTTTTTTAGTTCTTGTATTTGTTAGCCTTTTTTTAATGGAGCAAGTGCTCCTGGCCAAGTTCTTTTCATTGAAATGTGGCTTCTAGGGAAGCTAGTTGGCATAGTGGATAGAGCCCTGGAGAGTAAAACTTAAATTCTATTTAAAAGAATATGATTGTAAAAATAATCAGCAGGATGATTTCAGAAAAGCCTGGAGAGACTTACATGAACTCATGCTAAGTGAAGTGAATAGAACCAAGAGAATATTGTAGACATCAACAAGATTATGTGATGAGATGGACTTGGCTCTTTTCAACAATGAGGTGATTCAGGCCAATTCCAATAGATTTGTGATGGAGAGAATCATCTGCACCCAGAGAGAGGACTATGGGAACTGAGTGTGAATCACAACATAGTATTTTTACTTTTTGTTGCTGTTGTTTGCTTGCCTTTTATTTTGTTTTGTTTTGTTTTCTTTTTGATCTGATTTTTCTTGTGCAGTATGGTAAATGTGGAAATATGTTTAGAAAAGAAAAAAAAGAATATAATTGTAATAAAAAAAAGTCTGCATGACAAAAAACATGCCCAGATCTTAGACTGTTTGTTTTGAACAGTTTTGAGACAGCAAAATTCCTGCTTGTAGTAGTGGCAAGGGCGTTGGGCTAAGAAGTGAAAGTTAATTCCTCTTCCTGTTTCTCCTACTATTGAGTTGGGGGATCATTTAAAAAAAATCCTTCTGTCCTCTAGATCACAATTTTCTTTTTCTTTTTTTAAATTAAAGTTTTTTAATTTTCAAAAGCTATACATGGATAATTTTTCAACATTAACCCTTGCAAAACCTTGTGTTACAATTCCCCCCTTCTCTCTATCCCCTCCCTTAGATAGCAAGTAATACAATATATGTTAAACATGGTAAAAATATGTGCATACATATTTATACAATTATCTTGCTGCAACAAGAAAAATCAAATCAAAAAGGAAAAAAAAATAAGAAAAAATTAAATGCAAGCAAACAACAAGAGTGAGAATACTATGTTGTGATCCACACTCAGTTCTTACAGTCCTTTCTCTGGGTGTGGATGGCTCTCTTCATCACAAGATCATTGGAACTGTAGACCACAATTTTCCTATAAAATGGGGACAGTGATGGGAGCAAATGAGATGATCTCCAAAGTTCTTTCTGACTGTGCTGTCAGTCTTTGGACAAATCCCCTCCCTTCCCTGGATCAGTTTCCTCATCTCTAGAATGACCTTAAGGTCATCTTCCAGTTCTGAATTCTAGGATCCTAACATTTTGATTTTCTAACATTGATGTTTTTCTGTTTCCTTATAAGAATAAACACTTAGAAAACTTCAAAAGAGCCATGTGTTTGTGTCTGGGACAGGAAGACAGAGCAGGGATGTAAGATTGCATCCTGTTGCTCAATTGTCCTGGGAAGTGACAAAGCCTGTAGAAGAATGAGTTGTGGTCATTGGAAGGGCTATAACAATCTCTTGGATATATAGAAGAGACAAGGTGGAAGGGGACAGGCTATGGCTGAGATGGGTCTCTTTGGAAGGTCCCATATCCTAGCAATCCTAGCAACAGCCTTGTTGCTGATTTTTTCCCCAGCACAATGCCCTGTTCCCAGGGGCTCCTTTCAGCAGCTTTAGTTTCCCAAATGACTCAGCATCTCCAGTAGGAGGACCTGCTGTTTGTGATTACCATCCACTTTGCTATAGTAAGCTAGTTTCAAGCCCTTTAATCCTTCAGCCATCATTTCTTTATCTGTTAAATGGAGGTAGTAATATCTACCTCACAAGGTTGTAGTGGAAAGAATACTGTGAAAACTTTAAGGTACTAAATAAATATGCATCATTATTGCTATAAATCAATGACTAAACTATTATTAAATGATTTATAAGTGAGTACTGTGACTAAGTATCTTTCTAACACTTGTTTTTTGGAGCATGTATATATATGTATATATATATACACACATATGTATGTATATATACACACACACATGTCACTTGGCATTACTGATTAGATCAAAAGTTCGTAGGATAATAGATGGAAAACTGGAAATAGCTTTAGAGATCAACCAATTCAATAGGTGGTGAAATATGCAGCAAATATTAAGTGACTTATTCAAGGTCATACATCTCTAATGGGTTTAGATTCCAGGTGCTCTGACCTCAGATCCAATACTCTTTCCACTTGGGCAAGGAGATGAGAAAATATGGCAAAAAAGATTTTACAATGTTTATCACATTTTGAGGGTCAAGGACCTCACACATCACTCACATTTGTTAGTTTAAAGTTTAAAAGGCTCTTATTTCACTATACCCCAGTAGGACAGGTAGTCTAGGTATTATCCCCACTTTATAAATGAAGAAACAGATTCATAAAGATGAAGTAACTTGTCAGAACTGGGATTCCAATCCAGAACACCTGTCTCCAACTTATCCAATAAGATATTTTTCACATAGTCTTTGTATACTCATCTCCTCCAAATTCACCTCTTGAGTCTAAATGCCTTTACTAACTTCATCTACTATATATAACCCCGCTTAACCCCACATCTGATCTCAATTGTATAGTCCCAGATGAATCCTGTGATCAAAAATAAGGCCAAAAAGAGATTGTGGATGGAGGGGTGATCCTAGTTTGTTGTGGGTGTGAAGAGATTTATGTGATAAATATAGAGGTGACCCCTCTGATATTTTCTTTAAAAAACTCAGTGGCCTCTTAACACTGTCTATTTGACCTGCCTAAATCCCTAAGAAGGGACATAGCTGGACTCATCCTGGGATAAGGACTGGAAAATTTGGGAGGGTAGGGAGATTAGGAACTTTGAGTTGGTCCTAATAATGTCCTTGGCAGGGGAAGAGGAAGGAAGGCCATTTTTTTAAAAAGTAAAACTAAGTTTTCAGAGAGAAATTAAAAGGAGGCCAATAGGTCAGTCTAGAATGGAGGGGCATTCACTAAAACAGTCTTAAAATGAAAAAGAGAACAAATCAAAGAGAAGCAGAAAGGATGAAACACAGAAGGACATGTTTATATGGACAGATTTGAGAAAAGGATGAGGTAACAGAGTCCTTGACCAGGAGAAAGATCAATCAGAAATTCCCTAAAGGAAGAGCCCAGGGATACCACCTGAGGGGCAAAAGTGACTTTTCCATAGCATAGGTCTGACAAGATACTTTCCTACTTAATAAACTACAACACTCCCTAGTAGTACCTTTAAAACAAAACTCCTTTAATGGAAGAAATTAGGGCTTGACCCACACCTAACACCACATACCTGTATGGGTTCATTATTATAAAGAGCGATATTATAAGCAAATTAGAGGAACACAGGATAGTTTATCTCTCAGACCTGTGGAGAAGGAATAAATTTATGTCCAAAGAAGGACTGGAACTCTTAATTAAACACCAGATAGACAATTTTGACTATATTAAGTTAAAAAGTTTTTGTACAAACAAAACTAATGCAGACAAGATTAGGAGGGAAGCAATAAATTGGGAAATCATCTTTACATTTAAGGGTTCTGATAAAGGTCTCATTTCTAAAATATATAGAGAATTGTCTCATATTTATAAGAATTCTAGCCACTCTCCAATCGATAAATGGTCAAAGGATATGAACAGACAATTTTCAGATGATGAAATTAAAACTATTTGTAGTCATATGAAAAGGTGTTCCAAATCACTATTGATCAGAGAAATGCAAACTAAGACAACTCTGAGGTACCACTACACACCTGTCAAATTGTCTAAAATGACAGGAAAAGATAATGATGAATGTTGGAGGGGATATGGGAAAACTGGGACACTGATACATTGTTGGTGGAACTGTGAACAGATCCAACCATTCTAGAGAGCAATTTGGAACTATGCTCAAAAAGTTATCAAACTGTGCATACCCTTTGACCCAGCAATGTTTCTATTGGGCTTATATCCCAAAGAGATCTTAAAGGAGGGAAAGGGCCTCACATGTGCAAGAATGTTTGTGGCAGCCCCCCCTTTTTTTAAATTTTATTTGCATAACATATGTGTGGGTAATTTTTCAACAATAACCCTTACATAGCTTTCCGTTACAAATTTTCCCCCCAACTCCCCACCCCTCCCCTAGATGGCAGGATATCCACTACATGTTAATTATGTTAAAATATTGGCAAATCGAATATATGTATACATATTTCCAAACTTATCATTGCTGTGCAAGAAAAATCTTATCTACACAAACGATATATCAGATAAAGGAAACACAATGTAAGCAAACATCAATCAAGGAGTATGAGAATGTTATGTTGTGGTCCACATTTCACATCCCTCTCTCTGGGTGTATATGGCTTTCTTCATTGCTGAACATTAGGAACTGGTTTGAAACATTTCATTGTTGAAGAGAGCCATGTCCATCAGAATTGATTGTCATATAGTACTGTTGTTGGCGTGTATAATGATCTCCTGGTTCTGCTCATTTCACTCAGCATCAGTTAATGTAAGTCTCTCCAGGCCTCTCTGAAATCATCTTGCTGGTCATTTCTTACAGAACAATAATATTCCATAATATTCATATACCATAATTTATTCAGCCATTTTCCAATTGAAGGGCATCTATTCAATTTCCAGTTTCTAGCCACTACAAAAAGGGGGCAGCCCCTTTTTTAAAAAAAATTTTATTTTATTAAAACTTTTTATTTGCAAAATGTATGTATGGGTAATTTTTCAACATTGACCCTTGCAAAGCTTTCCATTACAAATTTTCCCCCCTACTCCCCACCCCTCCCCTAGATGGCAGGATATCCACTACATGTTAATTATGTTAAAATACTTGACAAATTGAATATATGTATACATATATCCACACTTATCATTTTTGTGCAAAAAAATCATATCTACAAGAAAGAAAAATCAGAGAAAGGAAACACAATGCAAGCAAACATTGATAGAGAGCATGAAAATATTATGTTGTGGTCCCCATCTCATATCCCTCTCTCTGGGTGTATACAGCTTTCTTCACTGAACAATTGGAACTGGTTTGAAACATTTCATTGTTGAAGAGAGCCATGTCCATCAGAATTGATCATCATTGTGGCAGCCCTTTTTGTAGTGGCAAGAAACTGGAAATTGAACGGATACCCATCAATTGGAGAATGGCTGAATAAATTATGGTATATGAATGTTATGGAATATTATTATTCTATAGGAAACAACCAGCAGGATGATTTCAGAGAGGCCTGGAGAGACTTGCATGAACTGATGCTGAGTGAAATGAGCAGAACCAGGAGATCATTATATATGGCAACAACAATATTATATGATGATCAATTCTGATGGGTATGGCTCTCTTCAACAATGAAATGTTTCAAACCAGTTCCAATTGTTCAGTGAAGAAAGCCATATACACCCAGAGAGAGGGATATGAAATGTGGACCACAACATATCATTTCCATGCTCTCTATTGATGTTTGCTTGCATTGTGTTTCCTTTCTCAGATTTTTTTTCTTATAGATATGATTTTTCTTGCACAGTAAGATAAGTGTGAAAATATGTATACATATATTAGACTTGTCAAGTATTTTAACATAATTAACTTATAGTGGGCTTCCTGCCATCTAGGGGAGGGGTAGGGACTAGGGGGGAAAAATTTGTAATGGAAAGCTTTGCAAGGGTCAATGTTGAAAAATTACCCATACAAATGTTTTGCAATTAAAAAGCTTTAATAAAAAAAAAACAAAAAACAAACAAAAAACCCTCCTTTATTTGGTTTTTAACATTTTTCACAATCTGGCCCCAACCTACTTTTCCAGCCTTGCTATACATTATTCCCCTTTTCTACATTCTATAGTTCAGCCAATTGATATTCTTATTATTCCTTATGCATTTCCTATGCCTTTTATGTTCATGTCCTCTATGCCTTATCTCTACCTTTTAAAGATCTTTGTTTCCTTCTAACATCATCTTCTCCATGAAGCTTTTTCTGATCCCTCACCCTTCCTCACCACTATTGTCTTATTCACTTTGTTACTTTGTATCTATTTGTATATACTTTATGTAGTACAGGTATACTATGTCTCTTATTCTTTGGGTTGACTTGCTCATACAAAGTGTCCTCACACTGGCAAGTCTAAAGTTCCGAGAGAGGGGTCATCATCATTATGGTACCAGGGGCAACTTCTTGTAGGGTATGTGTGACACACTCACGGTAGTCACCACTGTAGCTCCTGAGCTGCTACCAGTGTGCTTCCATTTACATAAAATCAATCACCATGATATCTTTGACTTTTAAATTTAATATGTTTACTTAATAGGGAAAAAGTAAGAATAATCATAATAAAATTCCAATTACTTAATGCAAACCATATGTAGAAATAATTAAAATGTCATAGTCTACCCATAAACGTGTATCACCGTCTCCATCAAAGCTCTCAGTGTTTATGGGGGAGAGTGAGCATACCCTTATAGAAACTTGACAGGGAGAAACATGGATGAGACTCTGGAGCGTAGGTTTTCTCTGGTCAATTCAGGAAAAATCCATATTACATGGAACCATTTCTCTGCTAGCTGTTCTCCTTTTGGTTTTTATCACTCTCCTCATGGGCAAATATACTCCCACTCTGTTTTTGGGCTAATGAAGCAGTGACAAACTCTTTACTTAAAACCACCCTTAGCAGACTACTAAGAATTACATGGTTGAAATGACAAGTAGTTCTCAACCAAGAAGAATGAAAAGCTCTTAGGGTTGATTGCCTGGGCAATGCACACAAGCTCAGCCAACTCTTCAAGAAACAAGAGTCTAAGTTGTTCAATCAGTTCTCAGCTAATCAAGTCTCTTTACATAGAAAAGAGCTCACAATAAAAGATATAAAACCTGTCTTCCTTGTTTCTCCCTCTCATTTTAGAGAAAGCAATAGAGAATAGCTACTTCTCTGAAAGTTTTTCCCTTAAGCTGTAGGTGGTGCTCAAACAGATTTCATTTTTTCTTCCAGTGAGCTTCCCAGTAGGTACTCTAGCCATTAAGCAAAGCATTGTCTCTCTTTTTTTTTTTAATCAGCAGATTCCCAGAAAGACATCTGAAGCTTTCCTGTTAACTTATTCTCCTGCTGGTTTCTTCACAATTGGGTTTTTCTCCCAATATCTCAGGGGATTCCTGATGCTGAGTGACTCATTTTTATCTTATAAGTAACATTCAGGAAATCCACCTATCAATTATGAACCCCAAATATTTAATTATCCAATAGTCTCCAAACAATTATTTGACCTATAAATTTGTCAGTCATAATTCTTTTTTCCCCCTTTTTTTGGGATTTTTTTCTTTATTAAAGCTTTTTATTTGCAAAACATATGTATGGGTAATTTTTCAACATTGATCTTTACAAAGCTTTCCATTACAAATTCCCCCCCCCCCAGTCTCCACCCTTCCCCTAGATGGCAGGAAAACCACTACATGTTAATTATGTTAAAATACTTGACAAATCGAATATGTGTATACATATTTTTACACTTATCTTGTGCAAGAAAAATCGTATCTACAAGAAAGAAAAATCAGAGAAAGGAAACACAATGCAAGCAAACATCAATAGAGAGCATGAAAATGTTATGTTGTGGTCCACATTTCATCTCTCTCTCTCTCTCTCTCTCTCTCTGGGTGTATATGGCTTTCTTCACCGAACAATTGGAACTGGTCTGTAACATTTCATTGTTGAAGAGAGCCATGTCCATCAGAATTGATCATCATATAGTCTTGTTGTTGCCATGTATCTCCTGGTTCTGCTCACTTCGCTCAGCATCAGTTCATGCAAGTCTCTCCAGGCCTCTCTGAAATCATCCTGCTGGTCGTTTCTCACAGAACAATACTATTCCATGACATTCATATACCATAATTTGTTCAGCCATTCTCCAATTGATGGGCATCCATTCAGTTTCCAGTTTCTAGCCACTACAAAAAGAAATGCCACAAGCATTCTTGCACATGTGGGATCCTTTCATTCCTTTAAGATCTCTTTGGGATATAAGCCCAGTAGAAATACTGCTGGGTCAAAGGGTGTGCACAGTTTGATAACTTTTTGAGCATAGTTCCAAATTGCTCTCTAGTCAGTCATAATTCTTAACACTATAATAAGTCACATTTAAATGTACTAATAGACAACAATGCTTTGTGGCCAGTTACTCCAGTCATTTCTCTGCCTTCCAAAAAAATCTTCCCAGTACATTCATCTGAGAGATAGTTCTCCAGCAACCTATATCTCCCCTCAACATTTTATCTGGGAGTCTGTGTTTCTTCTTTTTTTCTTATAAGAAAATTCTATTTTTTTGCCCCAACTTCCTTTCAGCACCCAAAGTTCACATGCAAAAAAGGCAGTACCTTACACTTTACATATTGTTTTCACCCAGTAGATTATAAGGACTCTCTTCTTTGTCTTTGTATCTCCAGTACTTAGTATAATGTCTCACAGATAGTAAGTAGGTACTTGATAAATGGCTTAGGTGGATGCCATGGACATAGTTTCAAATTGTGTGAAAAAGATGGAGATGAACAGAAGGCAGGTGAGTCAGATAGGAACAAGGTCCTCTCCTCCTTCATCTTCTGCAGTCACACTGAATGTCAAATTGAAATCAAAGGTGGTGGGGCAGCTAGGTGGCCCAGTGGATAGAGCACCAGCCCTGAAGTCAGGAGGACCTGAGTTCAAATGTGGTCTCAGACACTTAACATTTCCTAGCTGTGTGAGCCTGTGCAAGTCACTTAACCTCAATTGCCTCAGCAAAAAGCAAATCAAAGTGGCCACCAACACTTGAATCAACACCATCCAATCATGCTCAGCCAGTTCCTTGGTTAACTCCCTCTGTATTTACATAGGGTAGCCAAGTTGCTCAAAATGAAAATATTCCAAAAGTGACCTATACACTTATAAGTTTAATTAGGAAATGTTAGGTTTTCCTTCATATTATATAAAATCATGTTGGAATTAACAGATAGTAAATATGTACAACTTGGAAAGCAAGAAATTTAATTTTCTTTATTTGTAAGAAGAGGGAGTAGATTATATGGCCTATAAGGTTCCTTCTAGTTCTAAATCATTATCCTATGAAATTCTCAGGTAAAAATTGTTCCTGCTTGGAGCTCACATTCTACTTTATTTAATTTCATATTTCAAATTATATTATAGTTATTTATATACATTTCTTACCTTTAAACAATAATATTATAAAATCTTTGAGAGCAGGAGCTCTGCTTGATTTAATCTTTGAAGAGCCAGAATAATTTGATACTGCACATGGAAAGCATTTAATAAATGCTTGCTGAAAATCTAGGATGTCAATCCTGACATCTGTGCTTGGATGCAATGTTAAGAGGTATGTTCTTGTAGAATTAAGAAAAGAAAGGGGGAGCTGCATAGAAATAAGACAGAGATAAAATTCAGGACTTCTGGAGCCACAGGAGTAATCAGAGACAGGAAACATAAGCCATAGATTGTGAATAGGATTGGGAAATGAAAAGAGGAATGTCATTATATCCCCAAATCTAGAAGCCTAAATCCTGATGTTTCTAGAGCTAACTCAATAGGCTTTAGCAGATCATTGCCCACTCTGGGAAATTTCAGCAGAACTCTATGTTATAAATGGTACTGAACCCTAAGGCTTTTGCTTCTGGACCTTGAGCTCTAAAGTGACTATGTTTCATCCTCAATATACTTGGGAGAATTAGTGGGGTACTAGAGAAAGATGTATTCATTTGCATATTGGGGCAAAACATGGTTCCATTACCCAATTCCTTCTTATTACTTATATTGCTTTTGTCTTTATTAAATGCTTTTGCTATTGTATTTTTAGCTTTCATGTTCTATGAATATATGGTCTTGCTCTGGTGTTATCTAGAGTCATAATTTGAATAATTTATTACTGAAAAAAGACCCACACAACCTGGAAAAATAACAAGAGCCCGGAGAGATAAAATTCTTACTCTAACAGATTTAGTATTACCCACTCTATTGCAACATCAAATTACCTATTATTTTAAAGATTCTTTTCAGGTCTAAATCCTAAGGACTATGAATTATAAATTGAAAAAGAAACTGGACAAGTGAGTGGAGTCAGTAATTGGAGTTAGGAAAGATCTGAATGTCCTTGGTGATCATCAATTTAGTTTCACCTATGGGTAGAGAATTATAAGGAGCTAGAATTTTGTGAGAGATCCCTGAAAGGCAGCAGGGAGACTTGGTCTTGCTCTGGGCAGGTCCAGGAGAACATAGTGTATAGCAATTTAATCAGGCCTGGGTGAAAATTATAACAATATAGAAAGATTATTTTATCTAAAAGTCCAATAAACTTTCAAAAGGGAGTAGTGAATATACTTTAGATCCTACTCAGGAGTCTTCTTTTGGAGCCTCTGACTGAAGGGAAAGGCTATCAGATCCAGCACCTCTATTTAAGGAGAACACTAAGTCAGTATGGTTTTCTCCCCATTTCCCACCAGTTACACTAGTTTTGAACTTTTTTGGATATCTCAAATCATGCCCCTATACCAGATACGTCTTTCAGCTTCCTTTTGGATGTTGTCTTCTCCGTTAGATTATAAGCTTCTTGAAGGCAGGTATTGTCTTTGTTTTTAGCCCTTACACAGAGCCTAACACATAATAGGCACTTGATACATGACTGACTAATTTTAATACCATCTCATACCCTTCAGTCAACCCTCTTCCCTCATGGATAAAAGTGATCTCTGTCCACTTTGGATTTCTCATGTCACTCTCCCTGGCTTTCCTTTATTCCTTTCACATTCTACTTTGTATTATATATATTTGTGTAAATGTTGCATCCTTATGCCTACTAGATTATAACCATTAGACTATAATTTCAAAAATAATGCCTTTGATATAATGATCTTTATATCTCCAGTATCTACTTTGGTGCCTTGAAAATAGTTGATGCTTCATAATATTTTGTTGAAATAAAATGAAATGAAATTTATCTACACATATGAGTATGATGTAGCAGAGACTCTAGGGATGCCTGGAAGGAGGACTTGATGATGACTGAAATGACCATAGCTCAGGAGAGGTTATCTTTGGGCTCAGATCAGAAAAGATCATCCTCAGTCAGGGTTCTCAGAGTTGAGGGATACACAAAGAGGGCAAAGGGAACCCTCTGAACTGGCTCTATCAAGTCCAGCTGAACTAGATGGACTGAAGTTATCTCAAGAAGAGACTTGTACTTCTTAGACTACTTAGTTCTGAATCACAGAATCTCAGAGCTGAAAGAAACCTTATTTAATAGTCCAACTAACTGAATAGGAATCACTCAGGATCAGCCAGCCTTTGCTTGAACACCTCTAGAAGGGAGAACCTGTTGTCTCCTCTGGAAACTTATTGTCACCAAAATAATTTTCTTAAAACACCAATTGGCTATGTCACTTTTCTGTTTACTTAACTTCAGTGTTTCCCTATTGTTTCTATCTATCTATCTATCTATCTATCTATCTATCTATCTATCTATCTATCCTCCATCCATCCATCCATCCATCTATTCATCCATCAGAGTGTCTGAGGCTGAACTTGAACTCAGATCCTCCTGACTTCAGGACCAGTGCTCTATTCATTGTATGTTGCTGTCCCTAAATAACTTTTAAAAAACCATGCTGGCTGTGTTCTGATTTTAACTAGGGGATGATATTGAATATTATCCAATTTTTTTTTCAAAAGTAGGAAATTTATGGTTTTATACCTGCTCTGTGTTTGGAACCTTTCATCTCAGTTAGCAACCTCACAGTCATGACACATAGACTTTCAATGTATACAGTGGTCAGATACTTTATTAGGCATAATCAAAATAGAAGGAAAACTATCGAACTCCTATGTGAAGATCTCCACTGAACCTTCTTCCACAATTCTTTCTAATTAACCAGGGAAGCACAGAGGCAAGAAAATCATATTCCTCTTTTTTACCAAACAATGGGGTTTTCACTAGCTGCCAATCTGGGATCCAACCTTCTCCGCTATACTGAGTCCTACTATCTGGATCTGTGAAGACCTTGGATTTTGGGAGTACTTGCCTATTTGTATTGCTCCTTTGATGGTTTCATCCACCCCCAACAGAGTCCTAGGGCTGCATAAATAGCCTCTCTTACTTTTTTGGCTTTCTGACACCCTCGCAGATTTAGTCCCAAAAGTTAGTTACCTCCTTCTGTTATATACCCCAATTTCTCACATGGCAAATAGGAGTCTCTCTTAAGGGTCAAGGAAAAATGAAACACTGAAACCTTTATATGAGCACACAGATATAGTCACTTCATGGTCCCACAAATCTGTTTTCACCCTTATGGGATCTTTGGGGTTCCTGGGCTTCCTTCCCACTTCCCACCCCTACATCGTAAAGCTCCTTTGGAAAAACCCAGTCATTGACTCAGTATTTCAGTTGATCTGGGGGGAAAAAAGACTTGATCTACAATGAACTTAAGAGAACTAGGCTAAGTAGAGACACTGTAAGACTCTGGGTGTCGTGGTGGCAGTAGTTGGGGTTTTGTAGATCCAGAACCTGTCTGAAGTTTATTAGAGAGAAGAGAAAACCTCAGGTGGATCTGGAGCTCAGTATCTACTGTGGCTTTTCTAATTAGGGATAAGGGCCTAGATCTGTTATTTCCTTGGCATAAGGTACTCTGGAATGAGGAAATTCATTTACCAATGTAGCTTGGCACCATATCTGTATTTCTAGTCTTAGAGAGTTGCCTAGAACACAGATAGATCAAGCCACTTGTCCAGGGTTACAAGTCAGTATGTACAATAGGCAGGATTTGATTCTTGGTCTTATGGATCCCAGAATAGATCTCTATCCACTATGAAATGCTATTTTTTCCTTTTTTACATTTATTTGCAATATCTCTGTGCCCTAGTACATGGCCAATTTTTGCAAAAGCTTTGTGTTGCTAATAAATATGTATTTTTTTCACAATCCCATTATAAGATGTCATGTCTTTTTAGTTCTAGTTTATTCACTCTATTTCCTATTTTCTTTTTTGTGTATCTCTGTTAGATTTGTCCAAAACTAAGAGACATTAAAATGTCCTGCCATAATTTTTTTTACTATCTATGTTACGAGACAATTAATTAATTAACTAATTAATTAATTTTCTTTATGAATTTAAGTACTAGGGTATATGGAACACATAAATTTAATATGTATATACATATGTATATATATACATATATATAATTTTTTGAAAGGTTTTGCATAGTACCTTCATTTTATATATATATATATATATTCCCATATGAGTCATATTGGGAGAGAAAAATCAGAACAAAAGAGAAAAACTATGAGAAAGAAAAAAAGTGAAAATAGCGTGTGTTGATCCATACATCTTTTTCTGGATGTGGATGGCATTTTCCACTAAAGTGTATTAGGACTGCCTTGGATTACTGAATTGCTGAGAAGAACCAAATCTGTCATAGTTGATTACCACACAATCGTGTTGCTGTGTATAATGTTTTTCTGATTCTGCTTACTTCACTGAGCATCAGTTCATATAAATCTTTCCAGACTTTTCTAAAATCAGCTTATTAATCATTAACTTTAATATTGAAATAGACTTATTGTCTCTATGGTTTCTTGTCCTATGAAAAGCTTCCATTCTCTACTAGCTGATATTCCTATTTTCTCTGTTTTTCTTACATATGATGATTCCCCCACAATCTTCCTTCCCCTTAGAAATGGAGATAAGTTTGGAACTTAGATCTTCTAACTTCAAATCTTTGTACCACATTGAACCTCTTTCTCTGTCTGTCTCTCTCTGCCTCTCTGTCTCTTTTTTCTCTTTCTATCTCTCTCTCTTTCTCTCTGTGTTTTTCTTCATCCATTTGTCTGTCACATACACACATACAAACACATACATGCTCACACACTCATCTTCTTTTGCCATGTGTTAAATGAATCTTTCCTGCTAACCAACTTTCTCTTGGTATTTTAGGTCTCCTACTGTTCCCCCACACCTCACTCTGCCTATGCCCATTCATTCATCCCTTCCTTGGAGCACCATGGTTAGAACCAAAAGGGGAAGTAGAGGCTCTGCCCCTTATCACTTCTTCTTTCTTTTCATCAACACATTAGGCAATCCTACTCTCCCAGAAGCCCTAAGGCCAGAGACTTATTGGGGCCATGCAGTAGCTCTGATTCATATTATTTTCTTTTCAGCAAACCCAGTAACCCCAGAAGAAGCTTCTCCTCCTTGAGCAATCAATTTTTTTTTTCTTAGCTCTGAACTCCAAATGTTCCCAGGAACCTCCCCTCCATGTTAAGGCCAGGGCAGGCAATTTTGTGAGTTGAGGGCTCAATTCAGACGGGATCCTTTTTATTCTTCTTATTTTTTCATTTAGCAAATGTTTATTTTCTGAGTTCCCCTCTTCCCCCAATTTAAAAGAAAAACACAATTTCGATAACAAATATTCACAATCAAGCAAAACAAATTCTAGCACTGGCCATGTCCAATTCTGTATTTTGAAGCTATCACCTCTCTGTCAGGTAGTGGGTAGCTTGTTTTACATTAATTCTCTGGAGTTGTGGTTGGTTATTGCATTGATCAGAGATCTTAAGTCTTTCAGAGTTGTTTTTCTTTATGATGCTGTTATTGTATAAATTGTTTTCTTGACTGCTTACTTTACTCTGCCTCACTTCATTTACATCTTTCCAGGGTTCTCTGAAACTATCCCCTTCATCATTTCTTTTGGAACAATGGTCTCTATTAGTTCCATTACATCCACAAGCCATTATTTGTTCAGCCATTCTCCAATTGATGGGTACCCCTTTGTTACTCGCTCTTTACAAGTACAAAAAGAGCTGTTATAAATATTTAGCCTGCTACTCTTCCCTCACTCTATGCCTAGATGTTTTTTCCCCTTCTCTTTTAATTCTAGTGTCCTGCCTTGTTGATTATTTTCTATTTATCCCTTATATAGTTTGTTTGTACAGTTACTTGTATGTTGTTTCTCCCACGAGATTGTGGGCTCCTCAAGGACCGACATTGTCTTTTACCTTTAGTAGATGCTTAATAAGTGTTTATGGACTGACCTAATTATCCTTTAAAACTGAGCTTGAGAAGCTATCTCCTACAGAAAGTTTCTCTGATCTCCCTAAAGCTTATCAAACATCTGTTCTAGTCCAGATACTGTTAGTTAAGTGTGAGTCAAGATTCTCACATTCTAGTTGCTATAATGACTCATTTTTTATACCTAGCATTTTAGATGGCAGTTGAGTTTCCATTCAAGAATTCAAGAATAGTCGGGAGGAAGGGGGCAGCTAGGTGGTGCAGGTGATAGAGCACCAGTCCTCAAGTCAGGAGGACCTGAGTTCAAATGTGGTCTCAGACACATAACATTCCCTAGCTATGTGACCCTGGGCAAGTCATTTAACCCCAATTGCCTCAGCAAAAAGCAAAAAAAAAAAAAAAAGGTCAGGGGGGAGCTTTATGAAAGAGAAAATTTCTTTTGCTTGACTATATATGTTTGTAAAAAAATTTTTTTTCTTGCTAAGGAGGGGGAAAGGAGAAACAAGTGGGACTTGAATGTAAAACAAATAAAGTTGAATTCTAAAAAATGGAAGTTTTCTTCTAGGAAGTGGGTCCAGGGAGCAATTTGCTCTCCAGGCCCCCCCCCCCCCTCTCCCCATTTAACATGAGGTCAGAGATAGATTTTGAGATTTTAGAGGTGCTTTCCCTTATTTGACCCCACGGACACTTCAGTTGTTATCAGTTCTGGTGTGAAGACCTGTTCACAGACATCCAAAAGGAGAATCTGGCTTAACCCCCAGGGAACTTCCCCAGAAGTGTTTGGCAATTGGTGTCACACACAGGAAAGCTTGGAACAGTTTTGCCCTAAATTTCAAGGCTCAGCATAGATGAGAATCTGAAGCTTGGGAGGGATTGCTCAGGGAATTATGTCATTCTTCCCACCCCATTCCCACCCTTCCTTCCCCTGTGGCATCTACTGCTATAAAGTAGATTCCTAACTTACTTGTTTCTCAACTTGTTTATGTCAAAATCAATAGAAGTGGGGTGGGGGTGCAGGAAAGGGAGGAGAAGGGAGGGGAGGAATAGCCACAGAGCTAGACAGTGCTAGGGGGAAGCTGAACTGGAAAGTCCCTGGGAGCTCCAGGTAGTTTGCTAAGCCAACTTCCCTGTCTCTCTCTCTCTCTGACTGTGCAAGTCTCTGGAGGTAAGGGTTTTTCTTTCTTTTAAAAATATTAGTGAGGAAATGAATTTTTCTCCCCTCAAATTTAATGCAACTCAATCCAATTCAGTTCTCTAAGCATCATTTTATGGAATCAGTGGGGGCCATTTCCAATCATCCTGATCTATGTCCTTCCACTGGATCCAGATGGCTTTGAAGGAGAAAACGAAGCTGGTGACTTTGCACAGCCCTCCCTCACTTAAATCTAATTTATTTGCAAGTCATGAGTCATCATCTTCCTGATATCTTGGTCCTCTTCTAGAATGAAGGACAAACAACAACAAGCTGTGGAATCAGTAACAGGATAACTTAGAACACTGTCCTAGGCATTATATCCCAGACTCAGAGTTGGGTTTTTTAGGTCAACCCATATCAGAAAAGGAATCCAACTAACCTGACAATTGATCATACAGCTTCTGCTCCCTGGTACACAGTAATTAGGCTTAATTAAATTAATTAGGCTTAATTAAAAAAATAGGCTTAATAAATGTTTTATCTAAAAATATTTGGAGACTTCTGATGCAAAGGAGCATTCTACCTGCCTAAGTATTCCATTCCATTTTTAGACAGCACAATTTTTAAGAAGTTTCTCCTGAAGTCAAGACTGAATTGATCTCTTATCAACTTCTTTCTTACTGTTGATTCTGCCTTCTGTAGCCAAAGAGAAACAATCTAAAGCTTCCACATGGCCCTTCTCACGTCCCTATTTAATCTTCTCTTCTTTAGGTTAAACATTTCCTATCCCAATATATATCCCAATAGCCCTGTACTCTCCTGCTTGCCTTCTTCTGCACTCTCTAAAATTCAAATTGTGGTGTCTAGAACTGAATACAATGCTCCATCTGTCTAGAGAAAGTATAGCCACACTTCTCTTAGAGCAGCCCAAGTCTTCATTTGTTTGTTGATTTTTGGCTGTCATATTATACCACAAATTCCTATGAAGCTTGTAGGCCATGAAAACCCCAGATCTTTTTCAAATTGCAGTCTAACCATCTTGTACCTGTGAAGTTGATATTGGATCCCAAGGATAAGGCATTATTATTCAACTTCATCTTATTAGATTCAATCCAATGTTCTGATCTACTCAGAG
>JAJPUD010005892.1:126174-140123 GCA_023553655.1 Myrmecobius fasciatus
TTTTTTTTGGGTCCTGTCTCTGTCATTCAGTTTGTTAGCTATCCCTTCTATCATTGTGTCATCTGCTAATTTCATCACCTTTGCTTTTATCTGAATCATTAATAAAAACATTAACAGCCTGGGCTAAGTACTGCCCCCTGGGACACACCAATGAATTTTTTTTTTTTTCTAAATTGACTTTGAACTATTTAAGTTTGGCCATTCAACCAGTTTCAAATCCATTTAAATGTAGACTGCCTCTATTTTTTCCCCAAGAATAGTATGAGAAGCGTTATAATATGCTTTGCTGAATCTAAATAAACTGTGACAGCTAGGTGGAGCAGTTAGTAGAGTGCTAGGGTCTGAAATCAGGAAGACTCATACAGCTTAGTGTTTGAAGTTAAATTTGAATTCAGGTCCTCCTGTATATAGTGCTGGTGTTTTGTCCCATTTCACCACCTAGTTCTTCCCCTAGTATACTTCTAAAATATAAATGTTTGAATAATGGATACCATATTGTTTGCCTTTTCAATAAGTGGAGGAGGGGCTTGAAGGAAGGAAAAATAACAGAAAATAATAGGGTTCTTTTGTTTTATAAAAGTCTTATTGATAGCTATTTACCACTGTATTCCTTTCCTAACAACTAATTTTATTATGTTCAATTCAAACCTCAAGTGAGAAAAAAAAATGACAATTATCATCTATATAGAGATGGAACCCAGATTTATCCATTCACGGTTTTTTCCCCTCAAGTTTAAATTTATTTATTTATTTTAATACATATTGCTTTATGAATCATGTTGGGAGAGAAAAATCAGAACAAAAGGGAAAACCATAGGAGAGGGGAAAAAAGCAGAAAAAAGAAGTGAACATAGCATGTTGATTTACATTCAATCTTCATAGTTCTTTTTCTGTATGCAGATGGCATTTTCTGTGCAGAGTCTATTGAAATTGCTTTGGGTCACTGAATCACTGAGAAGAACCAACCCTTTCACAGTTGATCATCGCACTTTCTTGCTGTTATTTTGCACAATGTATTCCTGGTTCTATTTGTTTCACTCAGCATCAGTTTGTGTAAATATTTCCAGACCTTTGTAAAATTCACCTGTTCATAATTTTTTATAGAACAATAATATTCCATTACCTTCATATGCCACAGCTTATTCAGCCATTCCCCAATTGATGGCATCTACTCATTTTCTAATTCTTTATTCCCACAAAAAGAGCTGTTACAAACAGTTTTGCACACATGGGTCCTTTTCCCTCCTTTATGATTTCCTTGGGCTACAGACCCAGTACTATCACTGCTGGGCCAAAGGGGATGCACAGTTTAGGATATTCTGAAATGATTTTCCTTTACTGTGAGGAACTTAGTATAGAGGCAGAAATCTGATTAAAAGGCTAACAGAAAACTATTTTGAGTTGTCTGAGGCACTTAGAAGGAAAGTAAGCTTGGCTTCATGCCTGGAAGTCATTCCATCCTAACCTGCTAAATTATAATAGTAACTAACATTTCTATAGGCTTTAAGGTTTAAAAAGGCTTTTCTCCAATCACATTGTAAGGGAAGCAATGTAAGTATTACTCCTTCTTTTTAATAGGTGAGGGAATAAGAGCTAAACTATTGGAGTAGATGAGTGAGCAGGTCTCAGCACCTGGAAGGTCTGGGTTGAGGTCTGACTTAGGATACATCCCGGATAATCCTAGGCTATAGCACTCTGGACAAGTCACTTACCCTAATATCAATGTGCTCAGATTTTGAAACAATTCCTAATCTAGAGAGTTTCCTATTAACTGGTGAAAAAATTGAACCTCTGAAAAGTTAAGTGATCTATCTGCTCAAGGTCAAACAACTAGCATAATGCCATCCCTCTCTTTCATTCTTTCCCCAAACCTCCAACATACAAAAGTGCATTATCCCTTATCAAGATGGTGGACGTTCAGCAATGGTTTTGAGAGGATTGTAATAATGATTATTTTCCTCTTTGACCATTAGATTCTTAATCTATAAAATAAGAAGAGTGAACTTCTAAGATTCTTTTAGGCTCTAAATCTATAATCCTATTATAGTTATCTGACTGATATCATATCATATGCAGGCTATGAATCAAATAGATTCAATGAGGCACTGACTGGATTTTGTTTAAACTTTGAATTTCCTCTATCTCCCAAAACTTTTTACTGCACAGTATAGGCACAGTGTTTTGCAGAATGAACCTCAACATGCCAGAACAGACCTTTAAACTAGGAAAAAAGAAGAAAAAGGTCTCAGCATCAAGTTTAGCTTTCAGGAAGGCATTAAAGTCAAACCATTAGGCTCTTACTCAAACTTAATTTCTTTATCATTGTTATTTTTTAATTTTAAGTTATTATTATTTTATTTTAGAACTCTTATTTTTCTGTTAAAATGCTTTCCTTTGACCATATTAATTTCCAAATTTATCCCTTGACCCATTGAGTATTCCCTGTGACACAAATTTTAAAAGAAAAAAAATGTATCCTAATAAATATAGTCAAGTCACCGACAGTTTCTGACAATATATGTAATAATGTGTACCCATAGTTCCCTACATTTGCAACAAATAAAGGTAGGTAAATTTTCTCACATCTTTTCCTGAGCCAAGCTTAGTTATTATAATTATGAAGCATTAAGTTACTTTTTTTATTCTTTCAATCTACCTCATTGTAGTCATTGTCAATTTTGTTGTCCTGATTCCGCTTACTTCAGTCTTAGGAAATTAGTTAAAAAGCTAATAAAATTAGTTCACACAAGTATTCACATGTTTCTCTGAATTATTTATACTTGTCATTTCTTATATTCAGTAAAATATTTCATTAGATATATGTACCATAATTCATTTAGGCAATCCCCCATTGATGGACACCTACTTTGTTTCTAGTTCTACTGCAAAAAATGAATATTTTGGCACATATAGAATCATTTTTCTTGTATTTGATCTGCTTGATGATTTGATTTGATCATGCTTAGCAGTGAGATCTCAGGGTCAAATGTCAAGAACTTTTAAAAAGCATCATTCCAAAATGCCTTTCAGATTGGTTGCATTAGTCCATAGTTGTATCAACAGTATATCAGAGTGCTGATCTTTCAGAAGTCTTTCCAATATTTACTATTGCCTTCTTTTGTCATCTTTGCTGATTTGCTGAATTTGAGTAAAACTTCAGAGTTGTTTTGATTTGCATTTCTTTTATTAGTAGGGATTTGGAGCAGCCTTTTATAAGGTTGGTAATAGTTTATGATTTTTCTTTTGAGAGCTGTTTATTTCTATCTGTTCACCATTTATGCATTAGATGATGGATATTAATCTTACATATTTGTGCTAATTCTCTCTCAAATGGGATATTAGGCCATCATTATCAGAGACTTTTGAAAAAATGTTTATTTTTTCCAATAGTTAGTTTTCTTTCTTATCCTAGATGCTGCATTGATTTTATTTGTGTAAAACTTCTCTATTTTATCTCTTATGTGTTCCTCTGTTCCTTGTTTCAATATTCTTTTTTCCTTTTTTTTTGATTTAGTATTTTATTTTCCCCTAATTACATGTATAAACAACTTTTATCATTCATTTTTAAAACTTTGAATTCCAAATTCTCTCCCTTCCTCCTTCCTCATCTTTGCATAGAGATGGCAAGCAATTTGATATAGATTATATACATGTATAGTCATGTAAAACATTTCCATATTAGTCTTGTTATGAAAGAAAACACAGATCAAGAAACAAAACAAGAAAAAGAAAGTTTAAAAAGTATGCTTCAATCTGCATTCAGACACCATCATTTCTTTGTCTGGGGATGGATAGCATTTTTCATTATAAGTCCTTTTGAGTTGGCTTGGATCATTGTATTGCTCAGAATACCTGAGTTATTGACAACTAATCATCTTACAATGTTGCTGTAACTTTGTATACAGTACATGCCACTTTTTGCATCAGCTCAAATAAATTTTTCCAGGTTTTTCTAAGAGCATTTTGCTCATCATTTCTTTAATACAATAATATTCCATCGCAATCACATAGCACAATTTATTTAGCCATTCTCCAATTGATGGGCAGCCTTTCAATTTCCAATTATTTGCTTCCAGAAAAGAGTTGCTATAAATATTTTTGCACATATAGGTCCTTTTTCTTTTTCTTTTTTATCTCTTTGGGATACAGACCTAGTAGTAGTTTTGCTGTTAAAGGGTATGCATAGTTCTATAGTCGTTTGGGCATAGCTCCAAATTGCTCTACAGAATGATTGAATCAATTCACAACTCCACTAACATGCATTAATGTCTCATTTCCTCCATATCCCCTCCACATTTGTCATTTTCGTTTTCTGCCCTATTGGCTCACCTAATAGGTATGAGGCAATACCTCAGAATTCTTTTAATTTATATTTCTCCAATCAATAGTTATTTAGAGCATTTTGAAATATGACTATAGAAAGCCTTTGATTACTTCATCATATCTTTTGATCATTTATCAGCTGGGCAATGGCTCTTATTTTTATAAATTTGACTTTTCTATAGAAGTGAGGCCTTTGTCAGAGAAACTTGCTTCAAAATTTTTTTCATGGTTATGATTGCCAACTGTATTCCCCTTCATCCTATTCTCCCTCACCCTGTTTATTCTATTCGCTTTCTCCTTTCACCCTGTCCCTCCTTAAAAGTGTTTTGCTTCTGGCCCACCACCTTCCCTCATCTGCTTTTCTTTCTATCACCTCATTCTTCTATCCCTTTTCTTTCCTACTTTTCTGTAGGGTAAGGCATATTTTTATATACTTCATTGAGTGTATATATTATTTTCTCTATGCCAATTCTGATGAGAGTAATGTTTATTAATTCTCTGTTCTCCAACCTCCTCCATTTCCACCCCCAATATAAAGGCTTTTTCTTTCCTCTTTTATATGAGATACTTTATGCCATTCTATCCTTCCCTTTCCCATTCTCCCAGTGTATTCTTCTTTCTTGTTCTTTAACTTTATTTTTGTAGATATCATCCTTTCATATTCAAATCACACTTGCGTCCTTTGTCTACATATGCTCTTCACTACCCTAACAGGAGAAAGATTTTATGAGTTACAAGCATCATATTCTCATGTAAGAATGTAAATAGTTTAACTTTATTAAATTCCTTATGATTTCCCTTTCCTGTTTATCTTTTTATGCTTCTCTTGAGTCTTCTATTTGCAAATCAGATTTTCTATTCAGCTTTGATCTTTTCACCAAGAATGCTTGAAGTCCTCTATTTCTTTGAATATCCATTCCCCCCCCCAAATGATTATACTCAATTTTGCTGGATGGATGATATTTGGTCACAATTGTAACTCCTTTATCTTCTAGAATATCATATTTCAAGCCTTCTAATCCTCTAATGTAGAAACTGCTAAATTTTGTGCTATCCTGACTGTGAGTCCATAATACTTGAATTGTTTCTTTTTGGTTGCTTGCAATATTCTCTCCTTGATCTGGGAGCTCTGGAAATTGGCTATAATATTCCTGGAAGTTTTCATTTTGCAATGTCTTTCAGGAAGTGATTAGTGTATTCTAGAACCACCCTTTGATTTTAGAATATCAGGGCAGTTTTCCTTGTTAATTTTTTGAAAGATAATGTCTAAGTTCTTTTTTTTTCTTATGATTTTTGGGTAGTGCAATAATTTTAAAATGCTCTCTTTGAATCTATTTTCCAGATCAGTTGTTTTTTTCCAATAAGATATTTCACATTGTCTTCTATTTTCTTATTTCTTTTGATTTTGTTTTATTGACTTTTAAATTTTTCTCATAAAGTCATTACATTTTCTCAATTCTAATTTTTAAGTAATTATTTTGTTCAGTGAGTTTTTGTACCTCTTTTTCTTGTTGGTCAATTTTATTTTTTAAGGAGTTTTTTTTCTTCAGTGATTTTTTGTGCTTCTTTTTCTCATTTGGTCAATTTTTCTTTTCAATTCTTCTCCTTATTGTTTTTTTTTAACTTCTTTTATCATTTGGCCTATTTTTTTTAAGGTATCATTTCTTCAGCATTTTTGGTGTCTCCTTTATCAAGCTGTTAACTCTTTTTTCATGATTTTCTTGCATCATTCTTATTTCTTTTTCCAATTTTCTCCTACCTCTCTTACTTGATTTTCAAAATCCTTTTTGAGCTCTTCCATTGTTTGAGACCAATTCATGTTTTTCTTGGAGACTTTGGATGTTGGAGTTTTGACTTTTTTTGTATTTGTGTGTGTGTGTTTGATCTTCTTTGTCACCATAGTAACTTTCTATAGTCAGAATTTTTTTCTATTGTTTGTTCATTTTTCCAGTTTACTTCTTAACTTTTAACTGTTTGTTAAAGTAGGGTTCTACTTTCAGGATAGAAGGCACACTGTCCCAAGCTTCAGAGGTTTTGTGCAACTATTTTCAGAGATATTCCTAGAGACCTGTAAGTTTTTGGTTCTTCCAAGGTGGTATGATCTAAAGAGAGGTGCATTTACTACTCTCCTGTCTTGTGCTCTGGTCTATGAGTGACCAAGTACTCTTTTCTGCTCTGAAATTGTAATTAGGGTCCTTGCTCCATTGCAGCTAGAAGCTCTAGTGTGTCAGTGCTCCTCCTTACCCTGGAATTGCCAGCCAGGACTGCAACCCAACTCTAAGTATGGACAAGGCAAGAGAGTTCTTTATTCAATGCCAGCAAAGAGACCTTTGTAATCTCCTTCTTATTAGTTGTTCAGACCCCATTACTGTCTATGGGCTGAGAGCTCCTGAAGTAGCCACTGTCTCTGCAGATTCAATGGCTCCCAAGGTCTGCTCCTGTTTTGCTGGGACCTCACCTGCCTTGGTGCAGCCTGTGATGACCTGTGCTCCACTCTTACCCTGGTGTGACAGATTTTTCCTGACAATCTTCTAAGTTGTTTTTGGCTGGAAAATTATTCCAATCCTCCTTTTGTGGGTTCTGATGCTCTATAAATTGTTTTATAGTTTTATTTAAGATGTTTGGAGGGGTTTTGGGGAGAGCTCAGGTGAAACTCAGCTGCTTTTTCAACACCATGTTGGCTCTGTCCCCTTATTTCAATATTTCTATTTGAAATGTGTAAATGAGAATGTTTAAAACTCTTCTAAGAGTTCATTATTAAACAAGAGATAGATGGATTCATGGGAGGTAAAACAGATAATTTTGGTTGCATAAAGTTGAAAAGTTTTTGCACAAAGACTTGGATTAATGTACCTAAATTAGAAGAAAAGAAAGAAACTGGGAAAAATATTTGTAGCAAGTTTCTCTGATATTGTTCTTATTTCTTAACTATTATGGGAAGTTATCCAAATTTTTAAGAATAAGAGTCATTTCTTAATTGGTAAGTGGTCAAGGGATATGAACAAGAAGTTTTCAGAGGAAGAAATCAATAATAACCATCAATAATAATATGGAAACATACTCTAAATAACTAATAATTAGAAAAATGAAAACTAAAACAATTCTGAAGTATCATCTCCCACTCATCAGATTGACCAAGATGACAAAAAAGAAAAATGTTTGAGGAGATGTGGGAAAATAGGTACACTAATGCACTATTAGTAGAGTTGTGAACTAGTCCAACCATTCTGGAAAGCAATTTGGAACTATGCTTCCAAAACTATTAAGCTGTGTATACACTTAGATTCAGCAAAACCATTATTGGATCTATTTCTCCCCCCAAATCAAAGAAAAATGAAAAAAAAAACCTCATATACAAAAACATTTATACAAGCTCTTTTTATGGTGGTTAAGAATTAGAACCTAAGGGATACCCATTAATTGAGGAATGGCTAACCAACTTTTGGTATATGAATATGATGGAATTTATTTTGCTTTAAGAAATGATGAAGGGGATGGTTTCAGAAAGACCAGGAAAGGCTTACATTAACAGATGCAGAATGAAATGAGAAGAACCAGGAGAACAATTTATACAGTAACAGCAATATTATGAAGATAATCAACTGTGAAATGCTTAGTAACTCTGATTAATGCAGTAACTCATCACAGTCCCAAAGAACTCAATGAAAAATGCTGTCCACTCTCAGAGAACTGATGGTTTCAGAGAGCAGATTGAAGAATATTTTTCTCTCTTTTTCTTCTTCTTATAATGTTGTTTATGTAGAACATTTGTTTTGCATGACTTTATATTTGTAATGGGTTTTGTGTTTCTTGACTTACTTCTTAATGGTTGGGGAAGAAAACAAGGAGAGGGAAAAATCTAGAATTTAAAATAAAATAAAATTGAATTAAAATTATTTTCCTAGCCATAACTCTGAAAGATATTTCCACTCACTTTCCTTTAATTTTTTAAATAGCATGATACTTTCATATTTAAGTTGAATATCTGTTTGTATCTTATACCCTATAATTTTTATCAATTTGAATATTATTTTCATAGACAATAAAAGCTATGGGGATACAGTAACACAAGTACTTGACATAAAGTCGATGAACTCAATGTGTATTTGTAGATGATCAATGATGATAGTGGTAATGATGATAAAGGATAGATGACAAAGAGGAGACAGATGACACAAAAACAAATATGGATCTATGTTGTATATTATAGTCAGTTAGCTAACAGACCTTTATTGAGAATCTTCAGTGTGCCAGGGATTGGGCTAAGCAGTGGGGATACAAAAAGAAGCAAAAGAACCTCTCTACTTTCAAAGAACTCAAAAATCTAATGTGGGAAACAATAAGTAAATTAAAAAGTGCAAACAAGCTACATACAAGATAAATAGGAAATCATTAAAAGAAAGAAAGAACTGGAATTAAAAGGATTTGGAAAAGGCTTCCTATAGAAGATGGAATTTTAGTTGGTATTTGAAGGGAAGTTAGGGAAACCAGTAAGTAGATATGAAGAGGGTGAGTTTTCCAGGTATGGGGGACAAAATGCTTTAAGGAGAGAGATAGAATACCTTGGTAGTGGAACAACAAAGTGTATTGAAGAATATATGGTGGGGAGAATATATGGTGTAAGGAGACTGAAAAGAAGGCAAACCAGATTAGATTATGAGGGGCTTTGAATGCTAAACAAAGGATTTTATTTTGGATCCTAGAAGCAATAGAGAGCCACTGGAGATTTTTGATCGGAGTAATATAGTTGGATTTAGGTTTATTCTTATTACAGATAAAGTTTGCTGACAGTTTTAGGTGGATGCTACTTCTCATTTTAAGGAAAACTTCATTTATTCCTATGCTTTCTACTGTTTTTAATAGAAATGGGTGTTGTATTCAAATGCTTTTTCTGCATCTATTGAGATAATCATGTGATTTCTGTTAGTTTGGTTACTGATATAGTAAATTATGATTAGACTTAGGCTTTAGGAAAATCACTTTAGCAAATGAATGGAGGATGGATTAAAGTGGAGAGAGACTTGAGGTTGGTAGACCTACTAGCAGGTTATTGCAATAATCCAAGTGGGAGGAGATGAGAACTTGCACCAAGGTAATGGCAATAGTAGAGGAGAGAAAAGAGTGTATTTTAGAGATGTTGCTAAGGTAAAATTGATAGGTTGTGGCAACAGATTGGATATGGAGAGTAAAATACAGTGAGGCGTTCAGGAGGATGAACTTAGATTATAAACCTAGAGTACCAGGAGGATGGTGCTGCCCTTGATAAAAATAAGTGCATTAGGAAGTGGGAGAAGGTTTGGGGAACACATACAGAATTTAAGAAAACTACTGATGTGTGAAAGACAGCAGAAGATTTGAGATTAAAAATCAGCAGAGTGGTTAGGGAAGGATATCATTATCATAGAGATGGTCATCAAATAAATGGGAACTGATGGGATCACTAAGTGAAGGGAGAAGAGAAGATGGTCCATGACAGAACCCAGTAAGACGTCTATGATTAGAGAATGACCTGAATGAGGATCTAGCAAAGGAGACCGAGGAATGGCTTGATTGGCAAGAGGAGAATCAGGGGAGAGTAATGCCCTTAAAAACTAGAGGGAAGAGAGTATCAAGGAGAAGACGGTGAGCAATAGTGTCAAAGGCTGCAGAGGAGTCAAGAAGAATGAGGGGTGAGAACAGTCCCTTGGATCATTGATAATTTTGGAGAGACCAGTTTTAGTGGAACATTGAGGTTGAAAGCTGGATTGCAGAGGGTTAAGAAGTGAATGAAAGGAGAAAAAGTCGAGATCCCTCTAGTAAACAGCCTTTTCAGGGAATCTGGCCACAAAGGGCAGGAGAGATAAAGGACAATAGTTAGTAGGGATGGAAGGATGCAATGAAAGTTTTTTGAGGATTGAGAAGAGAAGGGCATGTTTTTAGGCAGTTAGGAAGCAGACAGGAAACAACAGAGACTGAATTCTTATGAGAGAGCAGAAAGGATTGAGGGTGTGATCTGATGATGACCGGATTGAATGGAAGCACTTGGGCTCGTTTGCCTCAGCAAGGGAAGGGCTCCCTTTTTATGTGAATTCACCTAGAATTCATCTGAGGGATGTGATTTGAAGAATTGGAGAGAAGAGAAAGCTCCTAATTGTTGATGTCCAGGATGCAGTGGAAGATTGGGGCATCTCTGATGTCTGAATTAGTTTTAATTTTAATCTAATCAATCTACTCCATCCACCTTCACTGCTGTTGGAACAAATTGTTCTCATCCACACCTTCTGCCATTGTAACAGCACATTTGAAAAATACTGGCACATAGTAGGTCCTTAATAAATATTTATTGACTGATGTTAAAGAATGATTGGGGGGGCAGCTAGGTGGCACAGTGGATAGAGCACCAGCCCTGAAGTCAGGAGGACCTGAGTTCAAATCTGGTCTTGGACACTTAACACTTCCTAGCTGTGTGACCCTGGGCAAGTCACTTAACCCCAATTGCCTTAGCAAAAAAAACAAAAAAACAAAAAAACAAAAAAAAACAAAAGAAAAGAAAAAAAAAAGAATGGAGGGGCCATAATTGGGCCTTTGTTTTTTTTGGGGGGGCTCATCTATGGTATATTAAATGAAATGATTTTGGTTTTTTTTTTTGGTTGATTGGAAAATAGCATTTGTATTTATTAGGTCCCTGATGCCTATAGGGAGAAGCTATTGTAATAATAGCTAGCATTTATATAACACTTTAAGGCTTACAAAGCATTGTACATAAGTTTTCTCATTTGTCACTCACAACAGCCCTGTGAGTAGGTGCTATTATTATACTTCTTTTACAGATAAGGAAAATGTGACTGAGAGAGATTACATGATAGTTTTACAGCTAGTACCCACTGTACCACCTACATGCTTCTAATATTTAGTTAGTCAAGAAATTATGTGGTAACTCTCTTCCAAAGCCCCCTTTGTGGCCTGAACAGTCCCTCAGTTCTCACAGAGTGCAATCCTGGAAAGCCAGGGCAGATAAGTTCCCCCAAATGTAATAAACAAACAGTTATCAAGTATTCACTCTGGGTCAGGATTTGAATATACAGATATGCCTTCCAGGAGTTTACAAAATTACTAGGAAGGCATATAACATATATACAAATGAAATATGTAGAGTATTATGAGGGAGCAAAGTAAGAACAAAGGATGAAGAGTTCTAAGGAAATTTGGGGAGGTACAGATGTCGGACAGAAGGAAGATTTAGACTTGGAGTTAACCAACCCAACATTTACTAAGTACCTACTTAATAAATTATTTAATAAATAAATTAATAATTTATTAATAATAATAATAATAAAATAAATAATAATAATAATAATAGTAATTATTATTATTATTTAATAAATAATTTATTAAGTACCTAAGTCACTGTGTTAGGTATGTTAGATGATAAAAAACCAAAACCAAAACAGTTCCTGATCTCAGAAAATTGACATTTTATTGGGGGAGACATGTACACATAGAAATATGCACAAAATATCCATATGAATTCTCTGCCCACTTGCTAAAGAACATGTTCCACAGAGCCTGAGCACATGCCCAGCAGGAAGTGCTCTTACACATATCAAATGAATATTAAGTCATTTGTTGTGGGGATGGGATTGGGGAGTGGGTTTTTTTTAATTTTTCTTATATTTATTTTTTGTTACATTTTGAGTTCTGAATAGTCTTTTTCTCAATCTTGTATTAGAGAAGGCCAATATATATACATAAATATATATGTAGAACCATACAATACATACTTCCATATAGTTAGTTTTTTCTATGGAAATGGATACCATTTTCCTTCATAAGTCCTTCATAGTTGATTTGAACATTCATATTACTCAAAAAAGCTTAGTCATTCAATTATTTTTAGAATAATAGTTATTACTGTATACAACCTTCTCTTGGCTCTACTCATTTCATTCTGAATTATTTCATGCAAGAGATTGTTTTTTGTTTGTTTGTTTGTTTTTTAAAGCTTTTTATTTGCAAAACATATGTATGGGCAGTTCTTCAACATTGACCCTTACAAAGCTTTCCGTTACAAATTTTCCCCCCTAGTCCCCACTCCTCCCCTAGATGGCAGGAAATCCACTACATGTTGATTATGTTAAAATACTTGACAAGTCAAATATATGTATACATATTTCCAAACTTATTGCTGTGAGAGAAAAATCGTATCTACAAGAAAGAAAAATCAGAGAAAGGAAACACAATGCAAGCAAACATCAATAGAGAGCATGAAAATGTTATGTTATAGTCCACATTTCACATCCCTCTCTCTGGGTGTATATGGCTTTCTTCAGTGAACAATTGGAGGTGGTTTGAAACATTTCATCGTTGAAGAGAGCCATGTCCATCAGAATTGATCATCATATAGTATTGTTGTTGCCCTGTATAATGATCTCCTGGTCTGCTGATTTCACTCAGCATCAGTACATCCAAGTCTCTCCAGGACTCTCTGAAATCAACCTGCTGATCGTTTCTTACAGAACAATAATATTCCATAACATTCATATACCATAATTTATTCAGCCATTCTCCAATTGATGGGCATCCATTCAGTTTCCAGTTTCTAGTCACTACAAAAAGGGCTGCCACAAACATTCTTGCACATGTGGGTCCCTTTCCTTCCTTTAAGATCTCTTTGGGATATAAGCCCAATAGAAACACTGCTGGGTCAAAGGGTATGCACAGTTTGATAACTTTTTGAGCCCAGTTCCAAATTGCTCTCCAGAATGGTTGGATCCATTCACATTTCCACCAACAATGTATTAGTGTCCCAGCCTTCCCACATCCCCTCCAACATTTGTCATTATCATTTCCTGTCATCTTAGTCAATCTGACAGGTGTAGTGGTACCTCAGAGTTGTCTTAATTTATATTTCTCTGATCAATAGTGATTTGGAGCACCTTTTCATATGACTAGAAATAGTTTTAATTTCATCATCTGAAAATTTTCTGTTCATATCTTTTGACCATTTATCGATTGGAGAATGCATGCAAGAGATTGTTAAAGAAAACACATCAGAACTAATAATACACTCTGCAATAAATGCTCAATTATGCCAGAAACAATATTTTATATTTATAAGGTATTTCTAGGTTGGAGACAGAGATTTTCAAACTGGTTTAAGTTTCTGCTGACATAACTTTTACCTTAAGAAGATTTCAGGTTAACATTTGTAGAAATATTAAGGAAAAGGTTGTAAAATGTTAAAATACAGTTTGGAGTTAATGTTCTGGAACAGTCACTGCTTATTTCCTTGCTGAAAATGTCACCATAAGAGTTCCTTCCTATGATCTATATCTTAATCTTTTTTTTTTAAAGTTTGATTACTTTATTTATTTATTTAATGTTTTCCTCCAGTTACATTCAAAACAAAAAAAAATAATTTGTTTCTAAAATTTTTGATTTCTAGGTTCTCTCCCTTGTCTCCATCCACAATTAAGAAACCACTTTTGAAATTATGCAAAATATTTCCATAAAAGTCAAGTTGTGAAAAAAAATCATAGATATCCCAACCTAATGAAAATAACAAAACCTCAAGAAAAATTAAATTTAAAAGAGAGAGACAGAGAGAGAGAGAGAGAGAGAGAGAGAGAGAGAGAGAGAGAGAGAGA
>JAJPUD010005893.1:0-62644 GCA_023553655.1 Myrmecobius fasciatus
ACACCCTGAATGGGGAAATTACACCAACCACCTATCTTCCCCACCCAAAAACTTGCCAGTGTCTCACTCCCCAGATTGAATCAGACATGAAGAGTTGGAAAGCAAGTGGAGGAGGTAGAAGGGAGAAGGGAGTCCAGAGAGACACTGCATTTTAACAAAATCATCTTGGCAAAAACATGCTAGTAGCAATTAAACTGAGATAAAGATGGTAAGTAGGTATTTGACCCCAATGAGCATCTATTAAGTGTCTCTTATGTGTCAGGCATTGGGAAGATAAAAAGATGAAAATATGACCCAAAGACCAGACAAGATGTTGAAGAAGGAGAAAGCAGTATAGCCCAGCTCTTCCTCTGCCACTACTACCATAAAATAAACTACCAAAAAGAAAAATTAAAACGCACATACCTAATCCTAATCAGGAAATCCAAGTAAAATCAGTCATTTTTCCATTCCAGGTAATCGTAGGGAAGCATACAGAGATCTCTTAACAAAGGAGACAAGATCTAGGAAGGAGAAGGAAAATGAGGGGAAAGGGAAAAATGAGGAAAGAAAGAAAGGAAAAGAAGAGAAAAGAAAAGAAAGAAGAAAGATAAGAGGAAGGAAAAGAAGAGAGAGAATGAAAGGGAGAGGGAAGGGAAAGAAAAAGGAGAAAGATACAAACAAAAGAGGATGGAAGAGAGGAGAAAATATGAAGAAGAGGAGAGAGTGAAAGTAGGAAGGAAAGGAGGAAACGGAGGAAAGTATTATAGAATAAAATTAAAATGAATTTGCACAAATAATACCAATGAAGCTAAAATTAGAAGGGAGAAAATAACAAGGAAAACTATTTGGCAGCAAATTTCTTTGATAAGTGTCTTATTTCCAAAATATATAAATAACAGGCTCAAATGTATAAGAATAAGAAACAATCCTGAATTGATAAAGGGTTAAATGATATGAACAGCTAGTTTTCAAAGGAAAAAATTTAAGCTATCATCAATAGCCATATCAAAAAAAATGCTCCAAATAATCAATAATTAGACAAATACAAATTAAAGCAATTCTGAAATGTAATCTCATATCCATCAGATTAGTAAAACTGACCCAAAAGGAAAATGACAAATGTTGAAGGGTTCTGATAAAATTAGTAGATTAATGGACTGCTAATGGACCTATGAATTGGACCAGCCATTATAGAAAACAATTTGTAACTCTACACAAAAAGTTACTAAACTTCATATATATCCTTTGACCCAGCAATGTCATTACTAGGCTAATACCTAGTAGTAATACCTCAAAGATATAAAAGAAAGGAAGAATGTGCACATGTGTACAAAAATAATTTATAATAGGTCTTTTTATAGTAGCAAAGAATTGGAAACTAAGGGGTTGCTCACTTATTGGAGAACAATTGAATATATGAAAATATATATATGAATATATGAGAATATAGTGGAATATGCTGTAATAAATGATGAAGTGATAGTTTCAGATAAACCAGGGGAAGATTTGTGTGAATTGGAAATATTTAAGAATTCTGATTAATACAATCAACCAAAATTCCAGAGAAATCATAATGAACCATGGGTTCTTCCTATGTTCAGACAGAGAAGTGACTCAGAACAAACTTAGATTGAATCTATTTTTGAGATATGACCAGTGTGGTATTTAGTTTTTTTTTATTTGTTACATATTTGTTATAAGGCTTTTCTTTTTCTTTTTTTAATTGGAGGAATATGGGGGGAAAATAAAATGTTTATTACTTGAAAAAGTTTTTAAGAAGTTTTACAGTCCCCCCCAAAAAAAAAAATTTAAAAGCTCTTCCTTCAAACTTGCTCACATGAAGATTTTTTGTAAATGGGGAAAAATGAATATAAACTGAATGTCCAACAATAGGAGAATATTGTGGCACTTTGCAATGTCTGTTCATATGCTGCTGACTAGCACTGGAGAATCTCATAAAATGGTGTTGAGTGGGTCCATTTAAAAGTTTGTGTTACATAATTTTAACTACAGCAAGGCAGTCTTTTTACACAATACCATTGACCACAATGATTCTTCCAAACATTTTTTTAGCCTTCCTCAAACTTCCCATAGTTCTCCTTACTCTAATCCTCACAGATGAGAACTTTTGTCTCATATTCCATTGAAAAGAAATGAGCTCATTTCATCTTCTATTCCTATTCATATCATATCATTCAGACACACCTTCATTAGCTATCTCCTCTTTCATCCCTTTTTCACTTAAAGATGACCTTTCTCTTTGCCAAGGCAAATCCCTCAACATGTACAAGTGGTTACATTCCATTCCATTTTCTGCAACAGATTACTTCTTCTTTCATCATTATTGTCCCACTAATTTGCAATGACTCCCTGTCAACTGGCTGTTTCCTTACTGCCTAGAAACATATTTACATCTTCCACTGTCCACAAAAAATATCCTTACTTGATCTGTCCTTTCCTGCTACCTATTGTCCATCTCTCTTCCCTTTTGCACACACTTTCTCAATAAACTGAACTTTTTTGAATTCCAATTGCTCTCTACATTCTTCAAAATCAAATACAGAGTCTTCTATTTGGTTTTTAAAATCCTTCATAATCTTAGCCCCTTCTTACCTTTTCAATGTTCTTCTTCATTCCCTGGCTGAACTCTATTCCTGGAACTCCATCTCTGTCTTCTAACTTCCCTAACTTCCTTCATATTTTAGCCAAAATCTCATCATCTGCAAGAAGTATTTTCCAGTCCTCCTTAATCTTAGTGCCTTTCACCTGAGATTACTACCAATTTATCCTGTGAATATCTTGCTTGTACATAGTTGTTTGCAAGTTGTTTCCATCAGAGTGTGAGCTTCTTGACAGCAAGAACTCTTCTACCTTTCTTTACATTGCCAGCATTTAGAAATGACTAGAACACAGTAGGCACTTAATGTTTATTGACCTGGGAAAGTGGCTTCATAAAAGTAAAGGAGATGTTTAGAGTTATGACCTTTTTTTTATTTTAAATCACACTCATTTCCTAATTTCCTTCACCTTCCCCCAGCCAATGAGTCAAAGTTGTAGCAAAGATTCTTTTTTTTCTTTTTTCTTTTCAATAATACTTTATTTTCCAAATACATGTAAAGTTTTCGCCATTCATTTTTGTAAGACTGATATTTTTCTCCTTTCCTTCCTTACTCCCTTCTCCCCAAGACAGCAAGAAATCTGATATAAGTTAAATATGTGCAACTCTTTTAAACATATTTTCATATTTGTCAAGTTGTGCAAGAAAAATCATACCAAAAAGAGTAAAAACTATGAGAAAGAAAAAAAAATTCACATTCAGTCTCCATAGTTCTCTTTCTGGATGCAGGTGGCATTTTCCATTCTGAATCTACCAGAAATTGTAGCAAAGATTTTTTTTTAATTTTTTTAAGTTGTTTAGGTGATACAATCCATTTTAGAGAGAAATTTGGAACTATACCCAAAGGCCAACCAAACTGTGCATACCCTTTGATCTAGCAATACCACTACTAGATCTCTATCCCAAAAAAATCTTTAAAAAGTGGGGGGAGGGAGAACCTACATGTACAAAAACATTTATAGTATCCCTTTTTGTGGTGGCAAAATAATAGAAATTGAAGAGATACTCATCAATTGGGGAATGGCTGAGCAAGCTAAGGTATATGGATGTAATGGAATAAGAAATGATGAACAGGCAGCTTTTAGAAAAATCTGGAAAGACTTGCATAAACTGATGTGAAGTGAAATGAGCAGAACCAAGAAAACATTGTGTACAGTATCAGCAACACTGTATGATGATCAACTATGAATGATTCAGCTTTTCTCAGCAACACAATGATGTAAGACAAGTATGAAGGGCATAAGAAAAAAATGCTATCCAAATCCAGATAAAGAACTGATGGACTCTGAATGCAGATTGAAGAACATTTTTTTCCCCTTACTTTATTATTGTTGTGTGCTTTGTTTTTCCTTTTGATCTGTTTCTTTCACAACTGTGACCAAAATGGAAATGTGTTTTAGGTAATAGTACATGCATATCCTATATCAAATTGCCTATCATTTTAGAAAGAGGGGAGAGAAGAGAGAAAAATTGTAAAAATGAATGTTTAAAATTGTCTTAACATGTAATTGGGAAAAATAAAATACAATTTCAAAAATAAAAAACTGCTCATTAAAAAACCACTTCATCACAACATAGCAGTTTTACTCTGTTGTTGTTTGCTTGCATTTTGTTTTCTTTCTCATTTTTTCTTTCTATTTGATCTGATTTTTCTTGTGCAGCAAGATAATTGTATAAATATGTACACAAATTTTGGATTTGACATATATTTTAATGTGTTAACATATATTGGATTACTTACCATCTAGGGGTGGGGAGAATGGGGGAAATTTGGAATACAAGGTTTTTCAAGGGTCAATGTTGAAAAATTAGCCATGCATGTGTTTTGAAAATAAAAAGCTTTAATAAAAAAATAAAGCTTTTTTAAAAAGAACACTTCAGTTCTCCAATATCTGACAGTGCAGTCCACTCCAGTAGTCACCTAATCACATTTGAAAAAAAAAAAAAAAAAGGGAAATATATTTTCTTCAACTCTTTTCTAGGAACAAATAAGTTTATTATAATTGCATAGTATTCAGTAGGGAGAGGGTGTTCTATTTACATTCTAGTCATTTTAAATAAATCTTCCCATGCTTCTCTGAAATCTCTTAATTCTTGCCAGGGAGCAATGTTCTATTATATTCATAACATCTTAATTAAATATTCTGAGGTGGATAAGAACCCCAAAAGAAAGAGCTTAGAGAAGTTCCAGGAAAATTCACATCTCTGAAAAAGTATCCTACCTTCCACAAGTTACTGCCTGAAATTTCCAACTTGTTTTTTTCTTTCCTGGGAAACATCTATGGAAAGTCAGTGCTCCCTGTCTTTCGAAGATATTTAGATTTCCTGCTCAAGATAGCTGGGATTAAAGCCCTCACGCTGCTGTCACTACCAGCAGCAGGATGCGAGGGAGGGGAGAAGAGAAAATGCAAACTGCTCACTTGCGTTAGTTGGAACACTAAAACGCCTTCACAGGCGATTATTAAGTGACTCCTCAGTTCCCATTTTTGCCTAATGATACCTTACCACAAATACCATCTGCTCAGCATTTTGTGAAGAGTTAACCTTAATAGATTAAAACCATCTCCTGCTCTAGGGTTTCAGGAACCTCGATCTTCTTCCAAATGGGGTTCTCCCCCCCCACCTCAATTTGATGTAAAACAGTCAAAACAGGAGGGAATTCTATTTGCACACATTAAAAAGAAAACAGAGAGGGTGAGGAGGGGCAGGTGGTGCACAACAAGAGAATTATAGGTATTACTTCTCCAGAAATGAATGGGTGGAGTGGGATTCCCCCCTCCCCGCATAGCTAGCGGGGATTGATGGGAAATAATTTTCTCTATCACTAAACTGGCACTCTCTTTGATATGGGCCATGTTATTTGCTCCTCCTGCTCTGCTCGAAGTCCTAGTACATCAAATATCAAGGGATTTTCTGCGCAAAATTGACCCTTGAGGTGGGGCGGAATTGGGATGGGTTAAGAAAGGTAACTCTTACTAATTCTTACTCTACAGGCGATAGTGGGTGAGCGTGGGAAGGATAGCGGGAGTAGAGGGGTCAGAAGGCAGGCCCTTGAGAGTTGCTGTTTCTACAAATGAAGTTACTTCACCTGAAGGCCTTCAGTTTGTTGTTTGGGGAAACTGAGAACTTTAGAAAATTTGTACAAGCGGTGAGGGCGACTAAACTGTCCCAGTACAGCGTTGATGTTGGGAAAATTGCATCTCTTGTGGGGCTGGAAGAGGACGCTTGCTGAATAGGGTACAGAAAAGTTACATCAGTCTCTTAGAGACAGGGAGGGAAGGAGGTCTGGTAGTAGCCTCTTGTTTGCATGCGAGGAGTCAAAAGTTGCTGGGCCTTCTGGTGGCAGCGGGACAGAGGGGTGTGAAGGAGAAAAGACATTGTCTGCCGCACCCTCTGGCCAAGTCCAGAACCAGGACGAAACTCAGCCTCTTTAACTGGAAGTGGGAGAAGAAAATCCGGAAGCTCAGACACTGCACCTGCCGGGATTTGGAAAGAGCTTGGCCAAAACCTGGAGACAGGAGGGGGGAGGGGCGGAAGAGGGGAGGGGAAAGATTTTTCTCACCCTTTCTTTCCCAGTTTGGGGATAAGGCTGGCTTTGGGAGCTGGAAAGTCGGTGAGCTAAGGAGGTGACACCGACGACTGGTGCTTTCCTTGACTCCACCCCGCCCCCAACCAGCTGTCTACAGGCGCCGAGATAATAACACCTCATGAAACATTGATTTCGAGCCCAGCTTTCCCGAGCTCTGTAATTTCTCCGCACCTTGTATTGCAGCTGCCGCGCTGAGATCCCCGCTGCGGGCTCAAAGGAGAGCACTCTGCCCATCCCGGCCAGTCCCGGAGCCCCCTCTCCAGCCTTGCCAGTCCTTTACCCCTCTAGGTGTTCTAGAGCCGCAGGTCCTACAATGCCCCCTACCCCTCAGTGTCAAGTGGGAATTCCCGTCGAGTCTGTGGGGAAGAGCTCCAGCATGCAACCCGGCAGCTAGAGGCCTTGGGTTTTCTCTTGGCTGCCCAGAAGTCCAGGTTCGGTTTCTCCCAGCTCCACACTGAGTTTTCTCTGAGTTTAGAGAGAAAAGAACTTCATCGCTGGGAGGGTGAGCATATCTCAGGGGAATCACCTTTCAGTCCTACAAGCCCCGAGGGTCTTGTAGGACTCGCCATTGGAAGCGTGTAAAGGCAGGAAGGCACCGCGCCCAACGACTGAGGGAAAATGGAAGGGGGAAGAAGGGAATGCTAAAGGAGGACATTTGTTTATTGATTTGGTGGATATAGGAACTAAAACAATTCATTCATACTCGACAGTTCCACACTCGATTTCCACAGCTGGGTGGAGAGGAAAGGGAAAATTGTTGTGAAATACTCATTTAAGTCTAACAACCCTGAGAGATAATTATCATTGTCCTCTTACAGATAAGGAAACTAAGAGGTAACTGTCACAAGTTGTCACCCATCTTGCAAATTTCGAAGGTAGAATTCAAACCCATATCTTCTTGACTTTAAGTTCAGCATTCTCAGTATTACAACAATGCTACCTGGTTTTGTGGATATTTGGGGGTTTTTTTGTTTGTTTTGTTTTGTTTACTGTTATATCTGGTATGTATGTGTGTCTGAGTATATGCTTTATAATGTGTTACTTGAATGAACATACATATAGTTTGTGGTATGTAGGTGTGTGTTTGTGAGTGTATGTGAGAGAGAGTCTATCACAGAAGTGTAAATGTTGCCTAGGTAGTTTAAGTATGTGTCCTGCATAGAGTACGTTTGTTTACTTATGGGTGGTATATCTGAGGGATGAGGGATGTATTTGTGTGAAGGGTGGTGTGTAGTGTTTAAATCCATAAGAGAAGTGATCGAAATTGTCTATATGTGATATGGGCATATATTTGAATGATGGGATGGGTGCAGCTCTGTGACTCACTTAATTTCGATGGATCTCAGTTTTCTGGGATTTTCTGGGAATAATAATACATTATCCACCTAATACAGTTCTTATGAAAAACAAATAAGATATCTGTCGATTTGTGTGAAAACCTTAACGCACCTAATTAATGTTATTACTAATTAATCTGGGATGAGATGTGGGGAGGGAGGAAATAAATACTAAAACCCTGTTTCACACTTCATTCTAGTGGGATAGTCAAGGATTCATAGAATCATCAAATGAATTATTTGTTAGTTAATGTAGAAAGAACTAAATGCAATTCAACTCGTTTAATTTTACAGATATGATTTGGAGTGTGAAGTGATCTTTCCTAGGAACACACAAAGGAGTTCATTAGCACAGCTAGTTTTTTGGTTTCCAATACTCTACACCACCTTCATCCCCGGGCCCAGAACGACGCTAACACAATTGGAGCCCACAGCCGGTCTGAGCCGCCCCGCGGGGCGTGCCTACTCCAAGCAGGTTTGACTGGCAGCCTGTGCTTGTTGCTTCCTCTCTCTGACGGAGCAGCAGAGTACAAGGCGGACATCAAGAACCAACGAGGAAGACTCCAATAGCTCTCAGAACCTGAAATTTCAATCCCCAAGAGTCCTTGGGCCCCTTCGAATATTATCACTCAAACTGCAGTTTGCAGCTTAGAATTGGGCTGACAATCTGCTCCTGGGCCCAACACACACACACACACACACGTCTCCACAATAATTTAGCCCTTCTGAGTAGTTGCCAATCTTTGCTTCTCTCATTCACACCCCAGATTTCGTCTGTTCGCTGTAACTCTGGTTTAAGGTTCTCTCTGTTCCCCAGATCCCCCAACTCTAGTGCCCCCTCTCTCCGAACGGGAGGCCGCAGCTTCCAGCGTCTCCGCCCTGTGTCCCTGCCCCGCCCCATCCCCCGCCCTCCTTGTGGGCTCCCAACTGCAGGAGGAGCGAGCCCGGGTCGAGGCTACCCTGGAGCTGTGGGCTCTAAGCTTTGAGTTTGCGGCCGCCAACCCCTGAGTCCAGAGTGACTAGCACCAAGGTGAGTAAGAATACACAGCTCTGGAGAGCCAGGAAAAAGAAGTTGAAGAGAGGGGACCAAGAGAGAATGGAGAATTGGTAGAGGGCAGAGTGAGATAATGCCTAGAATGTGAGGCTAGGGAACTCTTACACGCAGTAGCCCTAGCTGTTTCCCCATAAGCTACTGAGACCCGAGGAGCTTCCACGTTAGGCAACCCTAATTACCCGCGCCAGATCTAGGCCGTTTCCTACAGATATTTCCCCTGCCTCGGCTTTTGCCAACAAGGGCCTCTTGGCACCCAAGCCTGAGTTTCGGGTCCTGGCGGGCCTAATAACAGGACTGATCTGTCAGCGGCGAGAGGAGCTTTAAGTGTTTAAAGGACAGCCCTCCAGGAGAAAGGAGCAAAACTGGAAAGGGGGCGCCGAAAGAGTTGGCACAACAGAGCAGAAAAGTAGAAGGGAACCAAGAGCGGAGCGAAATGTGAGGTAAAAGCTGGACAGACTGATAGACACACACCCCCTCTTCCGGGTCCACAGCTAGGAGTCTTGCCTTTGGCCAGTTGTTTTCCAGATGTACGTTCGGAGTGTCACTTGGGTGGCTCTGAGTTGTAGAAAGGACGATTTCTCCAACCAGGCAGTTTTTAGTGTTGGTCGGTACTTGGTGTTCCCGGTGCCTTTGGGAACTGTCAAAGCCTAGAGCGCTGCGGAGCTGACGAGTGCGGTACTGGAGGGTGTGTGTGTGTGTGTGTGTGTGTGTGTGTGTGTGTGTGTGTAAACCGAACGGCCTGGAATTGGATCTTCATGTGATTGTGTGTTTCCTGGGACTGTGGGGACTGGTGATGTTCAGGATGGTCCAAGGTTCCACACTCTGCTGAACCAATTCCCCAGGCACGAACCCACTTCGCCTCTGCTCGTGGTTCCGACTGCCCTGGGTGCCGCCGGCCTTCGCCTCGTAGCCTAAGTCTTTGACAAATTTATAACTCGTGTAAATTCTTTAGGAGTTCTGCGCTTTGTCAAAACTGACAAATGCGCCGGGAAATTTAATTCCAGTGGGTTGACCTCATTTTATATACTCGGAGATTTCATCCCAAAGAAAAAAGCCGTCCGAGGCCAGAGACCAAAGGTGTCTGGGTGGGGAGCCTTTGGCGTGGGGCACGCGGAGATGTGGGGACTAACAGGTAGCAAGAGGACGGAGAGCACTTGGCCGACCCCAGCCATGGTCACCCTTGCCCAAAGTGCTGGCTGATAGGGCGGGGAGTGGGGATCCGAGGGAGGAAGCCAGCTGTAGGGAAGCTGGGGAGGGGCGAGGAGAGAGAGCGGAGGGGAAGAAAAAATGGTCGCTGTGACAAGTAGCCAATTTTAACGTATCTAGTAAATGTTATACTTTTATGGACAGCATTTGCTGGACTTTTACAGGCTGCAGTAGCCACTTGATCCAGCTCCTTAAAGGGATCCCGGGAAAAGCGAACGCTTTGCCCTGTCTTAGCCTTTCCAGTTCAACCGTTCACGCATCTAGAGCTAAGACCTCATCCGCAGGTGTCCTTTGGCAAGGCTTAGGAAAAAGAGAGTACTCTCACGGGGACCCCGTTACCTAGACGCAGAAGAGGCAGGGTGCCCTATGAAGAGAAAAATTGTATGGATGTGTGGTTATGTGTTCATGGTTCCCGTTTCTTTCCAGAGGGACTGGAGCTAAGCCTGTGGCCTTGCATTAACGCCCGAGGCGGGGACCTTTCTTCCCAAAACTATTTTCCTAAAAATCAAAGTTTTGGGAGAATAGGGAAGGATAAGGGAGTCCACACCCTTTCATATCTAGCCCAATAGGGAAAGTAGAATCTATTTTTTAAAGGGGAAAAAAAATGTTCTTAGCTCCTTAAAACCCAATATCAGTTTCTCTAGGCTGAGCTGTAGTGTTATCAGTGTAAAATGGAGGGGGCTCGGGTCCAAGGCTTAACCTTCATCCTGTTTTCCTTCAGACCTTTGGTCCTTGTTCATGGAGCCTTGATTTCCTACTCTCTGAAGTGAAGGGGTGGGAAAGGGGAGGGGAAGATGGGAGGGAAAAATCTTTGTTTCTTTCCTTTTGCACTCTTTTGGGGGACTGGTCGCCGCCAAATAAAGAACTATTGAGAGAATCGCCAATTTCCCAATTGCTCATTCTCAAAATTAAACTCGGAGCTCTAAGCTGCTGACATCCAGGCGGGAGAAGCTTCGGGCTTGGAATTTGGCTGGTCCGGGTTTCCCATCTATCCCGGTTTTCCCATTTAGGGAAGGTTTCTTCTTGCTAGTCCTCTCCACCCCCCCCCCAATATTTACACTTTGCTTGAATATGAACCTAGACCTAGGTATTCTGGACCGAAGCGCACCGCCTTCCGACCTCTTACACCATTCCCACCCAACCTTAGGCTTGTCATTCGGGAGCTTTCACGACGCCTGTCTTGGGAACTTCCAGTCAAATAGCTTATATTTCATATAGTGAAAATGGTTCATTCTGTCCCTTTACGTCTCAGTCCAGTGGATAGTTACAATACAGTAGCCGAATTTATATCCTTTGTGCACTGACTGACGCGGGATTTTTCCTCCCAAAGGATCTAACTCTCGTCTAGCTCTTGACTTTCCCACCTTCCTTTCAGCACTCCCAGCCTAGATGAGTAGTTGGGGAAGGGCTGCTGGTGGTAGTTTGAAACTTTCAATCTTTTCCCTGGCTTTGGTACATTCCTTGTCTCTCAGACAATGGCTATCAATTTTTGAGGCTCTGGTCCCCAAGTCAGAGAATGAAAATTGTCCGCCCAGGAGGTTTGTGTCCTCCAGCTCCACTCACCTAAAAAGTAGCCTATGCCTCCCCTTTACCTGATACCGATTGGGAAGTGTGGACCAGGCCTACCTTCTCTGCCATGAATTGAACCATTACAGAAGGCTCCCCAAGATGGCAGAAACCTTAAGGATTCGGCCTCTGGTTCTGAGCGCGGAATAGACTGGTAACTGTCCCGGGGCTTAAAAAGTTAAATTAAATTAAATTTTAAAAAGCTTCTGAGCCGCAAACATGGGATTTCAGAGGAGGAAAGTTCCCTCTCTGTATTTCAAATCCTGTTTACAAAAATTTGAAGGTCTCCTCAGTCTGCTCCTGGGGCTACCCTCTAAAAAAGAGAGTCTATTTGGAAACCATGGATCCTCCAGTTCTGCTCTGGCTTCTTCTCCTTCTCCCCTTCCCCTCATTCCACTATAATATTAAGAGGAAAGTGCTCTCTAGGCCGATAGAGCGGATCATTCGGGAGTGTGAACGCAGAGTTCTCATCTAAAAAGATTATTTGCGAAGGGTGGCGTGTCTATATGTGGGTAATGTAAAGTTTATCCTTTTCTCTTTACCGTCCTCTTACATTTGTTCTGAGACGCAGAACCCGAGGATTGGATTTTTTTCTTCAGGTTTTGTAAATACTTGCACCGATAGAATGAACCTTTTCTGCTTAATACCAGTGAACAGGGTTTCTAGCACTCCTAGTAACCTCCCCCAGAAGCCGGGAGAAGGGAAGGGGTGGTGCCAGACAGAGCCCGGGCTCCTTGCTGGCTGGGGACATCGTAGTCCACATCCCCCTCCTTGGTTCCCCTTTCCCCTTCCCCAGCCTTGTGTCTGGTCGGAAGGCCCTGGGGGAAGGGGCTTAAGCTCTGGGCTGGGGTGGGGGAGGGGGGAAAGGAGAGAGACGCTCCTAGCTCTGCCTGTCTCACTGAAATCTTGGGGTTTCATTTGTGTCTGTTAAAATAAAATAAGCCTCCTTAAGACTGTTTTTTCCAAATTCCTCCATTCTCTTTACACCCGCACACACATCCGCCTCCGGCATCCCTCCCCCAGCCATTAGTCTCTCCACAAGAGCGGTGAAGGAGCTCCTTGAAGACCCAGAATAGGAATCCTTCTTTTGGAGGCAGAGAGGGAAGGGAATTATCTTTTTGCTTAGAGGGAGATGGGGGAAAGAGAGATGTCGGGGTCTCTCAGCTCAGCGTCTGGAGAAGGGTAGGTGGTCCCTGCCCATTTATTTAACTAAACTGGGTTTTCTAGTTTGAACTTATTCACTTCACTAAGAGGCTTAGAGCAGGAATGTCACTTGAATAGCTGGCCTAGAGGCGATTTGACAGACCTCCACTCTTAAAACAAATTCCTTTTCCTCCTTTTTTTTTGGGGGGGAGGGAAAGGGGGGAAGGAGAGGGAATTAAAGAGAAAAAAAAAGCACAGATATGCTATCAGGAGAGGAGAGACAGTGAGGAAGCCTGCCCTTGCCAGCCTTCCCTTTTCCCCAATTCAAAGAAAGTTTGATTTGGAGCCTAGGAAATAGAGGCAGTAAGCACCATCTCCAGCCCTGGCCCAAATCTGACAACTAAGACCCAGGACCATGACCATTTTAAGACAGAAATTGGATTGAAAAGTCAAAAAGGACTGCTCTGCTCATTCTGATTTGTCTTCTCTCAGCTACCTGGGAAGACCCAAACTTCAACTTTGCCCCTTCAGCCTACCTCATTCAATCCTGAACTAGTCTACTGATCGAATCCTCAGTGAGATTTCTTCCCAGAGGCCCCAGTCCAGACCTCACTCAGAGGGCCAGAGCTGCCATCTCTCTCAAATAGAATGTTAGAGGAAGCAACCTCTGGGATCAACTCACTGCCATGCCTAGCACCTGCCGCTGCCCAGGCAGTAGAGAGAAAGGTCAACAGAGGTTTCAATTTCCTCATCTAATATTAAATGACCCTTAGGGTCCCTCCTACACTCCCAGGGCCTGGAGACAGGGTCCACCCCATCTGCTGACCCTGAGATAGACTCCTGACTCCAAATCTCTCTCGATCTCCATCCTTCCTTTATTTGTTTGTTGTTGTTTATTTTGTTTTCTTTGGAATCAGAATAGTACCAGGGGAAGGGGGGGAAAGTCATGGGAGACCTTATGCTGTCATAGGTATACATGTTTGAGTATCCTGGTATCAAGTTGTTGGCTGCTTATATGAGTTGTGTCTATATATCTGAATGTGCCACATGTTGAGAGTATATGCAGATGTCACCTGTGTGCGTGTCAATATATATGCCTCTATCAGTGCCACAAAGGTTAACAAAAGCGCTAGTTAGTGTTTCTACGTGTGATGTTCTTTGATAAAATGGGTGGCCATTTTAATGTACAAGTACCAAACAAAAGTATCTATATACCTGATTCTGTGTTCCTATGATAATGTATACACATTATTATGTATATCTATGTCTATTCCTATGTGCTCATACATTAATATGACATTTTATAAAACACAAAATGAAATAAATATGAGCCTAACCTATGAGAATGCTGCAAAATTTCCTAGGAAGTAATCAGAGAATGACCAACTTTGATGAAGTAGTCTCTGGGGCTGAAGAAGTCCCTATATAAGGTACTCAAAGTGCTGATTTTATGCTCCAGAATGAATGCCTGGGGCTAACTAATAGGAAACTCTGGGCAACCTGGATACTGATGCTGATTTTCAACCCAAAAATAAGTCTCAGCTAATAATGGTTGAGAAGCCTGCAAAAAAGAAGCATCTTCTTAAAGGGTTTTAATTCGAAAGTACCTCCATGTCTATACCACAGTCTTCTTTGAGAAAGAGAATTGTTCCACAATAGGGCTGTAGGTCTCATCTCTTTGATCCTGCAAGAAAGGATTACGGAGGGAGCAGCAGACAAGGGAGTAGATTAGTGGCTGAGAAATGACAAATCAGAAGCTGTGGCAGCCTCTCTGCTTAATTCTGGGTTCTAGGGTGGAAGGACCAAAATCCTTGCCCCGGACCCTTTTCCCCAGAAGCCTAGGTCTCAACCCAACCTGGACTAAGTGATGGGTTGGTGGGGTGGAGAAGCAAACAAAAGTCTTCACAGTTTACTCTCGGGAACTTAAACCTATAGGTTTAGAGCAAGCCACCAGAAGATTTCCAGTCGCCTCTCACAAGTCACCCCAACTCACTCCACCTCATGAGTTCACCTAACACTTTTGGAGTGTTCCCAGAACATTAGGCTAGGCTCCAGTCTGCTTCATCTTCACAAGTAAACACCTTGATAAACACCTCAAGCCCAGTTTATGGCACTCACTGGTATATTTTACCGTCATGACTCCTGAAGTTGCTTACAGATCTGAGACCACTACATTACAACCCAAAACCCAATTTGGGTCACCTTGTAACCCTCTCCTGACTTTCTCTTATTGGGGAATTTTCCATTCTTTAGATAATGCCCTCCTTTGCCAAAGAGAAAGAGAGAGAACCCCAAATTCAAGGCGGCCTTGAACCTTTAACTTACAATTTCCTGCCAAAGTCTTCAGTCTTAGATTTTGTCTAGTAGCTTTTTAAAATTTGTCTCACGGGATTGTTTAGGGGAGGGGAGGAATCAGAAATGTGGATGTATCCTGGCAAATAGGGAGAAAAGAATGTGTGTGTGCATATGTATACATATGTATAGACACATATATGTATACTATATATTTGCAGATCTTTCCTTTATTCTTTCTTTTTCTCTCTCCATTTTATTTGGAAAGTTATTATTTTGTTTTCCATCTACAAGATGAAAGTTGGGGAGTGGCAGTAGTAGGTTGAAAATACTTTATGATTAGAATTGTTCCTCTGAAAAAATCGAATTTGGAGAGCAAAGTTATATCCCGCCCAGATTTCGGGACTTCCCAAGGATACCTACCTAGAGAATTGCTACTGAGAACTGTAGCAGGCTGGAATAGAAGCAACTGACTGTCTTCTTTACGGGCTGGGGTGAAATATGCCCATCTCTTTTGGGAAATATACAGCTCAGCCCTCTGCCCAAGCCAGCCTCCTTATGGAGAAAAAAAAAAGCCAAGAGGTTGTATTTAAGTAGGTGGTCAGAACCGAAATCTCTTTCCCATCACAAATCAATTGAGTCTTTTGGAGTGCCCATAGAGAAAGAGGAGTTTTGTTTTAAAATAGGACTAATTTTTAAAAGAAAGGGGAATAATTTTGGTGGAAGGATGGAAATCAGAAAACTCGAACTGGAATTCCCATTTTGTTACTTGCTACTTTTGTCTCTAAGTTGGTCACTTTTCCTTCTCCTAGCCTCAGTTTTCCTCATCTGTAAAATGAAAAGAAAGTGGAGCTAAATGACCCTTTAAAGTTCCTGTTGGTTCTAAATCTAGGATGAAAATATTTGATGAAACCTGCAAAGAGTATGAGGAGGGAAGAGGAATTTCCAACTTCCCAGAGTTCTAAGAATGGGAGATGGGGATTCAGAACTAGACCACCAGCCTCTTTCAAAAACTTGTAGAGATTCTACAAGACCAGTGCTCAGGACTGTTTTTCTTACAGTACAAAGGAGGGTGGCCTAGTTGCTCATGCAACCTGAGGACTAGGAGGAAAGGAAGGAAGAGTATGAATTACGGAAGAACAGTACCACAGTCCCCAAACAAGAGGATATGTGGGTTCCAGGTTTGACACATTCCAGAATTTCTTCAGAGGCAGAATGAAAAACCCTTCCCAATTTATCCTTTGGGCCTAATTCTGATTGTCTGAGAGGTTAGAGGAGAAGGCCTCCAAAGGTCAGAAAAAGTGAGATAGGTGAATTCCCTGGAATTGGAGGGGAGAAGGTGTACAAACCATTTATCACGAATATTTATTTAAAATTGAATTGTTGTGGCCTCGAGGGCGCTTCTATCGAACTACAGTCAAAAGTGCTAAAAGCTGCCGAAGCCCAAGCAGAGTTCTCCCCTAAGTTCCGGAATAGTCTCAACTACCCACCCCCAGACACTCATAAGATTGCTTTCCCCGCTAAGATGAAAGACGAAAACTGCAGGACTATTGTAGCTAATCTGTCTGTATATATGCTAAAAAAGACATGGAATTGCGGCTTCGCTTGTGTCCCAATGTTTCTGAGTTGGGCGAAGAGTACTGCATGTAAGTGAGTGTGGCGTTAATAAGCACTGAGGGGATCTAAGATCTGCCCAGGTTTCAGGAGATCTGCCCATTTCAGGATAAAGACAGAAACCACGGTATTCAAGGTTGTATTGAGCTGGGTATAACTTCTTGCATGTCCTCCTCTTGAAAAGCTCCAAGTTGCCCTGCCGCCAAAATCTCAACTGTAGCCTCTGACTCGGTTACTTTAAAATCAGACTCATTTTTATACACAAGGTTATTAGGGAGTGCAGGGCACTGATAAGCCTTTTTTGAACTGAAAAGTTCATACTGTCTCCCTTCTGAAAAAAGGATAGACGTCGGGCCGCCTCTAAACCCAGGGCTCGGAAGGATCAAAGGAGGGACAAGAAAAAAAAATAACTTTTACTCTGGCTCATCCATTCTTTTAAAAATTTCTAAAGTCCTGGGCAAAAACTACTAAAAATCTAAGAGGCAGCAATGGAGAAAGGGAGGAGGGGAGAGATACAAAGAGAAAAAAAGATAAGGGAAAGGCGGGGAAGATGGGAGAGAAGAATTCAAACGCGCAGAAAAATTGGAATATGTTTTCTTAGACTTTCCATAAACTAGTTCAAAAGTTATCCCTCACATCTTTTAATGATTTAAAAAGCAAAATATAGCGTCACAATGGATCAGTTAAACCGTGTCTGAGTGAAGGAAATCAAAAAGAGAATGTGCCCAGGTCCTTACACGTTCCAGAAAGATCTCACTTCCAAATGCAGGCGACTTCCTCCCTCTAGTGAACAGCAATTGCCTGTCTTCACCCATTTTCCATTGGTGGCCCCATTCTAAGGTCAGAAGAGCTGCCAAATCTTTGAGATTCCTAGGTTTTGAAAGAAAGGGGAAATAAAGGGGGGAGAAGGAAGGCAAGTTTTACAAACCTCCAGCCAAAACAGTCAGCCCGAAGGATGGCTGAAGGGATTCTTCCCTCTTAGATAACTACTACTATCCTGCCATATCTCCACCATTCCCTCCCTGCCAACCTTGATCCCCCTTGTGCCTAAAATGTGGGGACAGTATTAATTTACTTTAATTATCACTACTACCCTGTTTTTTGTTCCATTTCCTGGCAATTACAATATTGGTAATTACTTTATTCCTATTCTGGGGACACTTCAGACCTTTGGCCCTTCCCCTCTCTGAAATATTTTTAGTTTAGGTCCTAAGGATGGAGAGGCTCTCAAACTCCAGGAACCTGGGGAGGAAAGGAGGAAACTTTGTTTGAGGGAGTTGGGAGACACAGATTAGAACTTGAAGGTGCCAAACTTCTAAGCACCAAAACCCAGCTGGGGCTTGAAACTCAGGGTTAAACTCCAAGTATCTGAGAAAGCCAAAGATGATACTTTCTAGGTATTGTAACTGTTAACAGGTTAAAGAGACTGGTTTCATAACCCTGGATAACGGGCAAGATGGATCCCATAAAAGGGGAGGGGAGTAATCTTTGAGGGACATCCTCTAGATGAGTTACCAGATTGGGACTACTTTTAAAAGGTCAACTAATGGAAGAAAAGTGCTCCTTAACTCCATTCCTCTGACTTAGAAACAAACGATATCTCTGATAGCTAGATAGAGTAGTTTTGGTGTTGTGTCCCCTTGGCTCACATTTGGAGGTCAGAGCTTTTTGGAGTGAGGGGAGGAACCATGGCTGGACAAGGTGCCATATATGTCACAGGCTTACCAGGCCCTGCCTAAGTAAAAGGAAAGGAGGAAGTAAAGGGTCACAGTTTCCATGCTTCTGCTCCTTAGTTCCTGCCTTGGGGGAGCCCAGGGCCAGTTCTGTTTGCTTATGGCTCAGAAGAGAGTTAAAAATTGTCCAGTGAAATCTCTCAGGCAATCTTTAGCCAGGACTTTGGTGGATCAGGCAGCAGGTGAGTTTGAAAAGTCTATCCCAAAGAAAAATATAGGTTCCTATTCAAGGCCTCCCCTATTTAGTCCAGACCACAAGGAGCCGAGGGAGCTCAAGGGGTTTTGTCTCCTCTTTGGCACATTTCAGTCCAGGCCTAGGAAACTAGGAACAGGCAGACACCAAATAGCCTAAGGTTAATCTCTCTGTTGTGCTGGCAGCACTGTTCCTCACAAATATCCCAGGAAGGAATGGCAAAAGAGAGGATTTTAACCGAGTTGTACTCTACCATGTGTACAGTGAAGAGCACAACAGAACTATGAGGCATTTCAGGGTATATATTATATATAGTTTTATACAAGGTTTAAGAAGTGTTCAGAAATGCAAAATACATGATTAATAACAAGTTATAGAATGCCTGAAGAACATAATGTATAATGTTATATAAAGACAATATCTACTATATGTTAACATTCATCGAAGCTCAAACGGTTCTTGGTCCATATATGTGCAAAGACACAAACCTGAATACAAAACTATATATATACTATGTCAGGGTCTCCTCGTTTCAGTGTTCTGTGATGGCTCTGAACGTCTCTTAGTCTTTGAGATAGAAGGGTGCTGGGATCTAGGAGAAAAGACCCCTTGGACCCAGCCTTTCCCAACTCTTCCACCCTTCCACTGAAGTAATGGAACAAGAGAAACGTAATACTAAAGCGACCATTTTATCTAGAAAAAAAAAAGTTTCTTCTTTTCCAATCCCCTAAAATTGACTGGTCTGGAGGCCATAGAGGAGGCTTGGTTGTTTAAGATCACGGCTAATTAGAAAAGAGAATCGTAGGCTTCCATTTAGCTCTGAGATACTGTTACTCCCCTGCATCCTTCTTCTAAATAAGAGATAGAGTTGACGCTGAATAGAAAAGAAGATATTAAAGTTCTTGGGCAATAATAACTCACTCTGCCTTCCCCTCACTCCCCAGGAGACGTTATTGTATTATATTGTATATGCTTATTCTAGAGGTTGACATATGCATTTAAATATTTTGGGCTTGGCAGAAGGCTGAGTCCAGGAAGTTAATTTTGTGGAAAATAAATCATGAAAGGTTTCCGTGCCATCTGACACGAGTAGGACGCGCAAATTGAGGTTGTATTGTAAAGCCAAGGCTGAAATCAGCATGTCACATAGGGTGGGAAAAAGAGAGAAAGATTAAGGAGACTGGGAGTGTGAGCAGGGAGAGGGAAGAACAGGAGAAAACGAGAGCAAAAGAGAGGTGAACAGAGTTGTAGAGTGAGTGCCGAGAAATCGAGGTACACAGAGATATACTCAGCTTGAGAAGATAAAGATAAAAGTGAGAATCAGAGGAGTGGGGAGGGAGAGAGAGCAGAAGGAGTAAGAAGGGAGGGAGATACAAAGGGAGGGAGGCAAAGAGGGAGCAGCTCGAGGCGGAGGCAACTAGAAAACTAGATTCCGCCCTCCCTCCCTCCTTTCTCTCCTCCTTTCCCTCATCTTCTCCCACCCTCCTCCTTCTCCCACCCCACCCCCCAACCTCCAGCCTCCACCGCAGGGACTGCTGGAACCTGGTGGAGTGCGTTGTTGCTTTAAGACCGCTTCTGTCCGCAGCACCCGGTGCCTTAGAAACAAGTTACATATATGGGGAGCTGCAGCAGGCGTGCTGAGCTTAGGGTTCTGGGAGGCTACTAGCTCTGGAAAGAGTGTTCTCCCCGCGAGACGCGGAGGTTTTGACCTTGCAAGGGGAGGAGCTGAGTTTTAACTGCTGGCATTTGTTGGGCTGCAGGTCACTTGCGTCTCGGCTGCGGCACACCGCTCAGTTCGTTCGGGCTCGGCTTAGCCTTGCTGTGGGAAAGGGGGGGGGGGGCGGCGGCCTGGGCCCGCCAAGCGCTGCCCATGGGGCGGAAGGCGCGCGACTGCCCGCGCCACAGCCGGGGGGCGCCTAGTGGGCTGCCCGCTTAGGCGCTGTCTCTTTCTCCCTGCAGATCGGAGGGAGCCTTTGGACAGAGGAAGAGTCCAGGCTGCCCCCGAGGATCCTTCTTGTCCAAAACTGGTGCCGGGCTCCAGGCGGACTAGAACTAAAGGACTAGGAGCCCTCGAGTCCAACTGGCTGTTGGGGACTGGGAGCTGAGACCGAGGCCTCCAGGCCCCCACCACTGCCGCCATGGATTCCTTTAAAGGGGGTATGGGCCTGGAACGGCTACCCGAAGGACTTCGGCCGCCGCCTCCCCACGACATGAGCTCCAGTTTCCACCTGGCCCGTGCTTCTGACTCGAGAGAGCCCCTGGAGAACTCGGCAAGCGAATCCTCAGACACCGAGGTCCCAGGTAACACTCTCCCCGCCTCTCCGACCCACACTCATCCCCACCCCACCCCGCCTGCACTTCCTTCTCCCTTCTTCTCCCCCCTATTGTGACTTCCTTGGTAAACTCAGAATCCAAGAGGTGGTGAGGACTGAGACTTGGGGAAAGAGAGGTACGAGGTACGAGAGAAATCCCGGCCAGAAAGGCCCATAGATAAAAAGCAATCGTCCTAGGGTACACCATTCAGTGCGGAAACATGACTGTCACCAAAGCTAGGAGTGCGTGGGGACCTTGTGCAATCTTGACAGCACCAACGAAAAGTCTCTTGCCCACGCTAGCTACCCCCGAGTGTTCCCGAGAGGAATTAAAATATTCCCCCACTGGCTACTGAAACGACCCCGGCTCCTCATTTCTTTCTTTCCCGGAAGAGGAAAGTTTTTCATACACACTCACCACAAAAACATCGAAATCTTTTAAACATGTTTTTCTTTTTTGTTTTTGTTTTTATTTTTGAATTACATTACCCCGTTTTGACAAATCGAAGAAAAAAAAATATTAGAACAAAAACAGAAAAACCAGGAGAGGATTAAACAGTCTGTATTCCCTGGGAGCAAATAATAGGACCTGATTGGTTTTGCAAAGCTGGATTTTCAAGCAAATGGGAAGCCGGTGATTTTAAAGGATTTATTATGAAACGGAAGAAAGAAAAAAAAATTGACAAAAATCTAGAGAAATAGATGAATAAGAAAGAAATTTAGAAAGGAGAGAGAGATAGAGAGCTAGAAACGCAGAAACAGAGACAGACACAGAGAATGAGAAGAACGCGGGAATTAAATCTTTTAAAAGGGACAAACTGCGAGGGAGAAGTGGGAAAATGAGCAAAACTGAGTAAGAGGAGATTGAAGTGCTGCCCTGTGTCTTCCTAGGCGCGTTTCCGAGATTTAGGGACCGGGGAGACCAATATTAGGCTGGATCCCCAAGGCCCAAAGCTACCGGGGCTTCGGGCCAAGCGCCCTCCCTCTTGCCCTCCTCAGGCAGAGAAACAAGCAGCGCTTGCACGGTGTAACCAGAGCAGCCGGGGAGAGACAGAGAGAGACAGAGACAGAAACAGAGACAGAGAGACCGAGAGACAGAGACAGAGACAGAGAGAGAGAGACAGAGAGAGAGGGAGAGAGAGAGGGAGAGAGGAGAGAGGGAAGAAGGTCCGGAGATTTTTCAATCAAGTTCACTGTAGGTGTTTGCCGGACTTTGGGGATGCCGACTGTCTCCTTTTTAGAATTTAACTCTGAGACCTGTAGGCACTCCTTTTCTCTTCCAAAAACTGTTCCAGAAATGGGAGCTAGAGAGTTAAGTAGATATTGATAGACAGATTGCTCTCTGGGGCTAAATGTTAGCTCGCTGAAAGCCCTTGGGAGGCAGCCCCATTTGCTCTATTTTCCCGACAGGGAAATCCTCTTTTCACCCATAGGGAGGAAAAAGAAAAAGGAAAATTGGTTTTCAATTAATTCATTTAATTTTTCATTTGAGCGCATTTTTTTAAGCTACAGAGTATATAGGGGAAAAGGCGCAAGACAAGCCCCTATGTGATGATTTTTTTTATGTTTGTGAAAGTTAAAATTCAGTTTAATTCACTCTTCAGGCCTTAGTTCCGTGCTAAATCAAAGATAAATTCTCTCGAATAGCCCTAAGGAAGAACTGGGGAATTATTTTCTACTTGTCCTGGACAAATCCTGGCTCATACAAATAAACAGAATTAAATATTTAGAAAGAGTAAAGAGTAGCAATGCTTTTGTTAGTCTATAACAGGGCACCAGTGTGTTTCTCTCCTCCCAAACTCCCCATTCCCTTACCCCAGTTATATTTCTGTTATCGATATATATTCTGTATATATGTATTTCTTTGTCAGTGGGGACTAGGTGTTTTCCTCTGTGTGTTTTTGTAATTATAAATGCCTCTGTTTAGCTTTCTGTAAAAGCCTCTGCTTTTATTCATTTACATGTTTCTATAAATGCCTATTTGCATTTGTGTGTGTTTCTCAGTGTGACTGTAAATATATGTATTTGTGTATGTCCGTGTTGGAATGGCTTTTTCTTTTGTGTATCTACAAATGTGGGCCTTTGTATTTGCGCCTGTTTTTCTGCATTTCTGTTTGTGTCTGTAAATGCTTGTTTTCCTTCTTTTATTTGATTCTCTCACTTGTTTCTCCTTCTGTTGTATTTCCAAATATCTGGGATTTTCTAATGTAAGATTTTGTCTGTTTCCATGTGTTTTTCTGTCTTTTAGGCTCTTTTTATTCCATATATGTATGTTTCTTTGTATATGTCTACAAATGTCTATGTATTCTCTGCTTATGTCTGTCTCTTGCCTATAAATGTTAATACAAATGTTTTTATGTTTCTCTGTGATTATTTTTTTCTCAGTTTATATGCTTCAGTGAATTCATGACTATATTTCTCCGAGGTTTTTGTGTTTCTCTAATTGCTTATCAAGTGTTTTTCCATTATGTACTTGTATCTATGGATGTCTCTGTGTTTCTCCATTTGTGTCTACAAATACCCATGTGTGTCTTTGTGTACACAAATACTTATGTTTCTCCGTGTTTGGGTGTCTCTTTAACTATGTTTGTGTTACTCTTTGCTTGTTTCTGGTTGAGTATCTAGATAGGCCTAAACTGAAGTATTTTTCTCTCACTTTCTATGTTAGGTTTGTCTAGGAGTCCAGGGTATGTTTGTATCTATGTCTGCATTTTCATTCCCTTGCCTGAAAAGTGAGGCCTGGGAGACTTCAGCCCAAGGAGAATTTAGATTTTCCTCAAAATACCCTTTACTATCACCGCATCTCTGGGGGACTCTGAATTCTCGGTCCCCCAGGGTGATAGGTAACTGAACCTGGATGGGGGAGGAAGAAGGGCAGGTGCTAGGAGCTTGGGACAACAATTATAGGTTTGCTCAGAAAGGACTGGGTACTGCTGCGTTCACCTAGGAGTTAGCTGAGTAATGGGAGCAATAATTACGATTATGATATTGTAATAAGGAATAATAATTAAAAATACACTAGCTAATAGTAATCAAAACCTAAAGGAATAAAAACCAGTAATGGCAGCAAAACAACAGTGTTGTCGCAACCATAATTGCAGTAGCAATTACAAGCAACTTGTAATTTTGTTTCGGCAATGATAGTAGCTGAACTGAAATTAATAAAAAATAATCAGAATTAAAAGAAAAATTGCTATTTTCCTATCAGAAAATAAAAGCAAAACTCGGTCCCTTTGCATATCGGACTCAGCGTGCATTTTACATATTGCCTCGTTGCTGTAATAGGACCATTAGCACATCAATGAGCAAAAGAATCTTGCCCAGGGGTCTTGTGGGCGGCCGGGCGGCAGGGTTAGGGCATCGAGCTGGCCAAACGGTTGAGTGATTCCTGTGTGGGCTGTGCGCCCTTGCAGAAAAGGAGCGGAGTGGAGAAACCAAGGGCAGTGAGGACGGAGGTGGTGAAGACCCAGCCAAGAAGAAAAAACAGCGCAGACAAAGAACGCACTTCACTAGCCAGCAACTGCAGGAACTTGAGGCGACTTTCCAACGGAACCGCTACCCGGACATGAGTATGCGGGAGGAGATTGCCGTGTGGACCAATCTCACCGAACCTAGAGTCCGGGTGAGCAAGCTTTGGGGGAGGGGAGGAGATGTACAGGGGTGCGGGTGGGATCTAGAGAAGGAAACTATATACATGAAAGGTTTGCACCTGCTGGCAGGGAATCCCTTATCATCGCCAAGCCTCAGAAACTGGTATTCAAGGGCCCGGAAAACCCCTATTCTAGAAACACTAACTGGATACGGGGAGCAATAGAGTGGAAGAAGAATGAGGCCCTACAGGTCGAGAAGCAAAGCCCCTGGAAAATAATAGTCCTGGTTAGCCACAGTGATTTCCACCCATCGGTGAGAGGGCATTTACTTCTAAGGGCTAAATTCTGGAACTTAGAAAGAAGCAGAAGCAGGGCTGAACTCCAACTGAGGAGTGCAATCCAACTGGTTTTTGCCCCTTTCATTCTTAGTACAAGACCTCCTTGAAAACAGACAAAACAAAATATTTTCCTTCCCGTATGCCCACTTCCTTTTTTACCCTCCCAACTTCCCGAGGCAGAATCCATGGAGAAAAAGCCCCGGAAAACCCCGATCAGCCCAAAAGGTATTTATCAGGGAGCAGTCAGAGAGAAAAGTAAGAAATTAAAGGGTGGAGAGGGGCAATTAGACCTGAGCACCCAGAACCAAATATTGACCCTAGGGAACTCCAGGAGCATACTGCTAGGAACCTAGTCAAAGGCCAGGCCGAAACTCTGTAGCCTTAGAAAATTATCTACCAATGCTTCTACGATCTGAAACTTTTAGGGCCAAAACCCGCTGCCGTGGCCTGAAGTACAGTCCTGTTATGGGAATGCTTCCTACACACTTCCGTTGGAAAGACCCAGATCGCCCCCACCCCACCCCACATCTTCCCTATGCAAATCGGCTCACAGTCATTTTACCCTCCTGGCAAAGCTCACATTTTCTTCAGCCTTGCAGTGACATGCCAGTGCTAATCAGAAGGCAATGTATACGAGGAGTAAAAGACGCAAGGGGGAAGAAACCCGGGTCCAGCATCTAGCTGTATTTCTGTGCTAGACATATGAATGCCTGCTTTAAATACAGCTATTTATGAGCAGGTAACATTGGATCTGTTATTATCTCTGGCACTTAGTTATAGAAAGCAGTATCAGGTGTGCAAGCCTCTTTTCCCTTCATCCTCTGAGCCCTGCTTCATAGAGAATGTCTCAGTCACTTATTGGGACACAGCATTGCTCGGTAGCAAAATTGGACTTTAACAAGGGCCCTTTGTTTCTTTTTTGGAAGGTTTTCTCTCATGGCACCTAACCCAAACCAAATTAAAGAACTGAAGGGCATTCCCAAATCACCTTCTGACTTCTGTAAAGAGGGAGGGAGGATCATCTGGCTTAGAGACTGGGAGGGAAGGAGAAAGACCAAAAACTATTCCGCAAGTGAAGCCCTAAATCAGAAGCTCCCTTAAGTCTCTACTGCCAGACTGTGGCAGTAGAATCAGAAACCATTTGGCAGAGAAGGGACCCGAACAGGTCTGTCGGCACCAAAGAAAAGGCTAAATAGATGGACCTGGGTACCGAGGCAGCTTCCAGAAACTCATAGGCCTCCATCTTGTTTGCACTAATCAGACAGAGCAAACTATTAACAGATAAGCCCATGGCTGAGAGGTGAAGAGGTGTATTAACACCTCGAGTCAACAGCTCTTGTGGAGTCAGGGCCCAGCAGGCCGAGGGTAAGTGGGGTCCCCAAGACCCAGACTAGGACTGGGAGCTAACTAAAATTGGTCTGGCCTTTTAAAATAAGGAGTGGGTGTTAGAACTAGTATTGTTCAAAGGGACCTTCTGTAGATGGGCAATGGAGATGTGGTGGAAGATCTCGGTGCAAAGCATAGAACTCAGGAGGGAGTGTTTCTGTAATCCCCTAAGTGTATTACTGCAACGAGAACTTCAGAGTTGCCCAATCCTTAAATCAGCCGGTACTTGGGGGACCATACAGAGAAAAGAAGGGAGCTGCCATATCACTGGACAGGACTGTCCCTAAGCTCTTGGAGAGCCAAGGGATAGAGAGAAAGGAGCTTTGGGCTCTCTTACAACTCTGAATGCCTCCTTTCTCACTCTCACTAGGAGTCTCATTAAACCCTCTCTAGGCCATTCCCTTCTCCCAAAATGGAGAAAAGTTCCTCTCCAGATCTCCCCTCCTCTAGGGACCATTTAGGCCCAAGGGATCCTTTGCCCAGTGAGAAATGGGAAAGCACAATTCCTGGGGCCTAATTCTAAGCTAGACTGACATCTTGTTAGGTAAAACAGGAGCTAGAAGACAATTCTGTCTTCTGTCTGCGCTGCCAGTATAATTCAAAGTTTAGGACAGAAGCCCAGTGTCCCAGTCTTGCCTCTCTTCTCCAATCTTCTCCTCTCCACTGGTTTCTCAGAAAAATCTTACCCCCACACTCGGATCTTTAAGTATCCCTTCCCCCACTTCCCCCCCTTTCCCCAATTAAAAAAAAAAAGGCGGCTTTACTGCCCAGTCAGCTCTCCTTCAGGGGCAGTGAGGGGATCATTTATTTTCTGTGAAGACAAATATTTGGATTAATCCTATGCAAGGCCTAGAGACAGCCCCGACCAACTTATCTCTCAATGGGGCTCTCCTGCTCAGACCAAAATTTGAGAAGGAAAGGGACTCAGAGTGGCTCAGGTTCGATGGATTTGAGACTGGGGGAGGGAAACTCCCTGAACACAAACAGACAGAATTGAATAGATGTTCCCTCCCGACTCTCCCTACTTCTTTGCTTGTTTGTGTGTGTGCTTGTTTGTTTAAACACTTTTCTCAACCATCCTAGGATGGCAAGTTTGGCCCAGTCTCATTAGTTACAAATTTCTGTAGGAGAGGTTATAGTTTTTAACCTAAACCGACTAATTCAATCCCATTTTTATGATCTCTAACAGGGGGGGTTTATTACATTGTAGGCCCCCAAGATGAGGCTAGATATGATCAGTTACTGATCTGAGGAAATAGATGTTCAACCAGAAGAAAATAATAGAAAGCTGAGAAGGAAGGAGCCTTGAAATCATTTTAAGCAAATTCCGAGAGGAAGGGATTGGAGAGTAGGGAAGGATAAAACAGAAAAGGATTTTGTTTTTATTTTTTAAGGAAAGAGAGGTTTGAAGTTGAAGGTACAGATAAAATCAGATCCTGAATATAGCATATTTCTGGGGGAGAAAGATAAGGGTGATATTGGAGAAGGACAAAAATTTGGTATGGAGGGAAATGAAGGTCTGGTATTAGAAGAATATAACGGTTAGAGATAGAAAGGAAACTAAAAATAAAGACTACCCTTATAAGAGAGAAGAAATATCTGATAATGGGGAAGATGAGAGTTTGGTACTTCGGGAGAATAATGAGGCCTCTGGGGGAGGAATAAAAGAAGGACCCGAGGAAGCAGGAATAAGAAAGTCCAATTTTGGAAAGTCTCGAAAAGAAAGAGGGTTCAATATGGCATGGATTTGAGAATAACGGGTGGAAGGCGAAGATAGGTGGGGTGAGAGAAAACAGAGCCTCTCAGTCCAGATATACTTTGCCCCTCAAATAGATTTGACACTGACACGGCTCTGCCCTCTCCTTCTGCTTCTCTTCTACCAGGTCTGGTTCAAGAATCGCCGAGCCAAGTGGAGGAAGCGAGAACGCAACCAGCAGATGGACCTGTGCAAGAACGGCTACGTGCCACAGTTCAGCGGGCTGGTGCAGCCCTACGAGGATGTGTACGCCGGCTATACCTACAACAACTGGGCCGCAAAGAGCCTCACGCCAGCGCCGCTATCCACCAAAGGCTTCACCTTCTTCAACTCCATGAGCCCGCTGTCTTCACAGTCTATGTTCTCGGCTCCCAGCACCATCTCGTCCATGAGCATGCCTTCTGGCATGGGTCACTCGGCAGTGCCAGGCATGCCCAACTCCGGCCTCAACAACATCAACAACCTAAACAACCTCACTGGCTCCTCACTCAACTCGGCCATGTCGTCCAGCGCCTGCCCTTACGGCCCGCCCGGCTCGCCCTACAGCGTCTACCGGGACACGTGTAACTCCAGCCTGGCTAGTCTCCGACTCAAGTCCAAACAGCACTCCACGTTTGGCTACAGCAGCTTGCAGAGCCCGGGCTCCGGCCTCAATGCCTGCCAGTACAATAGCTGACCGCGTGGGGAGGGGGCCGGGCCGGGCCCGGCCAGGGCCAAGCCGGGGAGGAGGCTCCCAATCGGACTACCACGGACCACACGTATCTTTTACTCTCCCCTCTTCCTTTCCCCACTCTCTGTTTTGTTGTTGTTTGTTTGTTTGTTCGTTTTTGCTTTGTTTTCTCCTCCACTCTCCCTTTAAAAAAAAAAAAAGTTGGGGAAAAAAAAAAAAACACGAATAAATGGATGAGTTGCAATTTCCCTCTGGATTATGCGGGTTGTATGTAATTACTTGAACTTGCACAGGCATAGTGAAAAGGCCATTTTCCGGAGATCCGGCGATTATAAAAAAGGGGAGAGGGGACCAGAGGGAGGGAGAAGTGGTGGCCAAGGGAGGGAAGAGTCCGTGCCAGCACTATAGAGGGCGGGATGGGCGAGGGGCGGGAGCGCAGGAGGTTGGAGATTTTGACACTGCGGGGGTGGGAAGGGAGGGAGAAGTGCAAAGCTGGGAAGCCTGAGAAAGAAGGTTTAACCTATTGGGGCTGAGACTTTTGCTAAGAGTAATGAGAAGAGGAGGGTCAACTTCTTAACAAAAGTTCTATTTATATCTGCCGTTACTGGGCGCTGGAGCATTGTCCGCGGCGCGGAGAATAAACTGTTTTTAAAATGCATGATTCTTGACTTTTTTTTTCCCCTTGAGTTAAAAGAAACGAGGCAGAGAGGAGTTTGTCAAAAGACCCTCTCCATCCCACCCCGGAAGTCCTCCAGCAACATGCCTAGATGTGCACAACGCTAACTAAATTTAGGTCGAAGCCTGAAAAGGCAATCCCCTCGCCCTCACAAGCTCACCTCATGAAAGGGAATCCAGATCTGAGGTTCTCTCCACAGGTCAAAGCCTGAGTCCTGATAACTCCACTTTTAGCCTCTAAGCCGCTAAGCAAGGATCTTGTTTTGTGTGCGACCCAAAAAGGAGGCTAAGAATACTTCGCCCAGAGCAGCCTAGTTCAAATGTCATTGAATACTCACTTGACACTTTGCTTTGCCTCTTTTTCTTTTCTTGTGCCCCGTCAAGAGATGCCCATGTATCTGGAAGTCCAGACTTTGACATTGATTGCGGTTGATAGAATACAAACAAGCCCAATTATTTGTCACTCTGCCAGAATCCTAGGTATCGCGGGCCCGCGCTTTGAAGAATTCTGTCACTGTGGTGTTTGTGTGTATGTGTATACACATATACATATAAATGTGTGTATATGTATATAAAAACATATATATAGTTTTTACCCTAGGGGTGGGTGAGGGCTTCCAAAGTTGGAAACAAAAACTGGGAACAAAAACGCGTCTCCCCTAGTTCGATGAAGCTTACTCAGAGATTTTCCTGGGGCATGTGACTCTGGGTACTGTCTGAGCTTGTACTGCTCTAAAGTTGCTGGAGACTCTGGGTTACATTAGAGGGAGGGACGATGAAGAGGTAATTGCAATGATCGTTCCTTTATTCCCACCCCAATCTCGACATTTTATGATTCTCAGTGATAGTAGCCATTTGTAATCTTATGGCTTCATTTTCCGGGAAGCATAGAGAGGTTGGGGTTTCTACTGGCCCGCCGTACTTCAGTTTCCCACAGCGTTCCCCAACCTCAGCTCTAAAACAACGAAAACAAATACTTTTCGGTGGCCACCAAAGACATGGTGGCTATTTTCAACTGCCGGAGTCCTGCTGAGGCTATATCCTGGTCAGGCCTAACGAAAGGCTGAGTCTCCTCCAGTCTAAGTCCTCCGGAACAACAAGATTTCGATAGTCTCCCATTCCCTCCCTCTAGCCCTCCCCCTTTCCCCACCTCCCACCCCCATCTTCTGATAGTTGCCTGGGCTCTGTAACCCTGGCTAGTAATCACGCCAGATCTTTGGGAAGCTTAGTAGCCTCAAACGCTCAGCTGTCAAGCCTATTTCGTAGAAAATGAAGGGCAACTTCTACTTGCGCCACACCCCCATCAAGGCTGTAAATCAGTTTGTAGCATGTGCCTCTGTGAAAACTTTGCACGCCTCCTGACTTCTGTCTCCGTCTTCGTGAGCTCTTACTGCGCCCTCCCAGCCCCGCCCCTTTTATGTTGGATTTTATAGATAAATGTAAATATCTCCATCTCGATCTATAAATGTACCACCATTAAAAGTAGTCTTAGCATGGTTTAACATCTGGTGAACACTTTCTTCACTCAGCTTTTCTCAGGAAGATCTTGGAGGCCAGAAACGGGTGGGCGCCCCCAGAGTGCGTCTGTGAAGGCCTCAAGTTGTGGGAGAGCTCTGTGAGGTACTGTCCCCTAGCTCAGAGCCTGAGTCCATCACTACGCTCCGCCCACATAGAATTTACTCCTAGTCTGGAGTTCCGGGTCACCAGAGAGAAGACTGAAGACAATTTACCCAAAGTCAGCCTATGTAGAAAGGACACGGTTGCCTAGATTTGAACCTCTTTCGGCCTCCCTACTCCAGATCCCTCTGTTTTCGCCTGTTTTTTTTTCCTCTCTCTCCCCCAAAGGCGCCCTGAAATGATGCAGGCTTACAGCTGCAGCAATTTTGCTTTTCTTTGCTATCCTCCTCCTCCTCTTCCTTTTCTTCTTCTTCCTCTTACTCCCAATCACTCTTTCCCCCCACCCTAATGCAGCACGAGGGCAGGAGTCCGAGGCTCTGAGGTATAGGCAGAAAGAAGTCAATCAGGGACAACTGCCTCCCAACCCAGTCTTTTCTCCTTACAAGTCTGTGGGAAAACAAACAAACAAACAAACAAAAAAAAAAAAAAAAAAAAAAAAAAAAAAAACACTAGAGATGATTTGAGCTATAGGCTCATAGCGGCGCATTTTGCCAGCTCTTCGCTCTGAAGCCGCTGGGTTTTTTAAATACTCCGATTGAATTAGGTGCCGCAGCCAGAAAAGCACTAATAGTTACTCCAAGACACCAGACCTACCGAGTTTTCTTCATTCCTCCCGCCCCAACTTTGCAAATCATAGCTGCAGAAGAAGTACCCGAAATCTTGTTTCTGACAGCAATGCTGACAAGAGTCAGATTGTTGGGAGAAAGGAGCGGGAAAACACTGTTGAGTTTAGAATCCAAGGGTTACCGAGGTTGAGAGTGACTTTGCCCCCAACATCAGTAAAAAGCCAGAGAAATCTCCTTTCCGGTCACAGCCAGGAGGGGTCTCTCCTGAGGGGTTCCGGGTATATTTCACTACTCCTCCCAGCCTGAAATGATTCCTTTAACTATTGCTGGGATTGGAGGCTTAGATAGGGCTAATAAGAAAAAAAAAAAAAAAAAAACAGAAAAGAAATCCTATTTTTTTCTGCTCTTCCCCTGGAGTTCAGTTTCCTTATAGGTTTCTTATAGAATCGTGTCCAACATCCACAATTTGAGGCTATGTATGGAAACTGGTTATTGTACGTGGTTCACATCTAATTTCCCTTCAACTTCAAGTTCTTGTCTGCTACCAATTCTCCATCCTCAACCTCCACTCCCTTTTTGAAAATGACTTAAATAAGGTCATCCTGTAATTTGCAAGCACAATTATTAATTAATAGTTATATTTTGGGACCAATTTGAACTCAGGTCTTCTTAAATCCGGTCCAGAGCTCTATTAGTTGTACCACCTAGCTGTTTAAGGGGTATGAGTTGAAGGGAAGGAATACACAGGATGTTTTGGAGAATTGAGAATAAATATGACCTGGCAACAGATTAGATTATGGAGGACAGGATAAGGAATAGAGGAGACATGGATAATTCCAAGGTTGTGAATCTGAGCTGAAAGATAATGTTGTCCTCAATAGAGAAGGGAATGTGGAGGAATTACAGATTAGGTGTAAACATCATCGGCATCAGTATCAAGAAGTATTTATTCAGTGACTATTGTGTGCCAGGCTTGTGCTGTAGACTAGAAGTACAAAGAAAGGTAAAAACATAGTCTTGAAGAGCTCACATTATAATGGAGGAGACAACATGCAGACAATTATGCATAAATAAGATAATTATAATCAATCACAACCTTGCAAGACATCCACAGTTAGTTAGCATAACCCAGTTGAAAATCCAGCAAAGGAAATTGAGAAGAATCAATTAGATTAGTATAATAATAATCAGGAGAAAGTGGAGTTATGAAAACCTAAAGAAAAGAAACTATCTAGGAGAAGATGATCATCAAAAGTGTTAAAGGCTATAAAGAGTTAATAAGAATGAGTACTGAGAAAACGATACTAGATTTGGCAGCTAAGTGATTATTAGCAACCTTGGAGGGGGAAGTTTCTGTTGAATGATGATGTCAGGACATATATTTTACATTTTGAGTTTGAGATGTGAATGGAACATGTGAGTAGAAGTGTCCAAAAAGCATTTGGTAATGCAGCAATAAAATTTAGGAAGACATTAGGACAAGATAGAAAAAGAGACAGAGAAAGGAGTGGAGATGAACCTAGAAATAGAGAGAGATGAGAGGAGAGAGAGAGACAGAGACAGAGACAGACAGACAGACAGAGAGAGAGAGAGAGAGAGAGAGAGAGAGAGAAGAGGGACAGGGAGAGAGAGAGAAACAGACAGAGACACAGAGACACCGAAATATAGAAACAGAGACAGAGACACAGAGACACCGAAATACAGAGAGAGACAGAGACAGAGAGAGAGGAAAAGGGAGGGAAGAAGGGAAAGAGATTTGGAAGTCATCTGTACAGCCAATTGAACCCATTGGAGCTGATAAAATTACAGAGATAGTGTGTGAGAAGGAGAAGAGAACAGAAGACCCACAACTGAGCTTTAGGAGACATTCATAGAGGATTGAAAATGGTTGATAATTCAGCAAAACATATTAGAAGTGATTAGAGAGTTGGGAAGAGAACTAAGAGCCAAAGGAAGAAGAAAGTAGTTCATGGTATCAAAAGCTGTAGAGAGGTCAAATAGTCTGAGAAAAAATAAAATAGTTTTGATCAAATAATATCATAACAAAAAAGGGAAGTTAGAGACTGTATAGTCCAATCTCATGATTTTATAGATAATAAAATCAAGTCTCAGAGAAGGGAATTCACCCAATATCACATAGATAATGTCAAATCCAGTACTGGAATTCAGGTTACTTTTTTTTTCTAGTTCTGTCCAGAGTCTCATTTGGATTCAAGCCTCCTACTTCTTTAAACAGTTATCAAGCAGCTCAAGTGAGTCAAGTCAACAACACTTATTAAAAGTCTACTATGGCACTTTGCTAAACTTTTGGAATACAAAAAAAAAGACAAAAGACAGATCTTTTGTTCTCAAAGAGCTCTCACCTAATATGAATAACATGTAAAACACTTTATACAAATGAGATATACAGCACAAATTGGAGATGTGATCTCAGAGGATTAAGAGAATATAGTAGGAGCTAGCTAAATATATATTGAATGAATGACTGGAGATTCTTCAGAAAAAGGCTATTTCCCAGCTACAGAGAGGAATTCAGTCTCAGAACCCAATTGATGTATTGTGTTTAGCCATATACAAAAGCAGAATACAAAAAAAATTATATACAGTTCTGCTGATAGTTTAAATGTTTTCCCTATAGTGTGATACAGGAATAAAAGTTTGGACAGACACCATGATGGAAGGTAACATAAAGGGTACACATCTTTTCATATAAAATAAAATCAGTGATTTGATTTGGGAAATGTCTCAAAAAAAAATCTCCATCTGCCAATTAGAGAGTCATCTGGGACCACTGAGAACAAAAGAATTATCCAGATTTATATAGCCAGTATGTGTCAGATACGGGACATACAATATGCACGTGTTGTTGTTGAGTTACTTCAATTGTACTCAATGCTTCATGACTCCATTTGGAGTTTTCTTGTTAGAGATGAAGCGGTTGGACATTTAGTTACAACACTGAGGTTGAGTGATTTGCCCAGTGTCACAAAGCTAGTAAGTATCTGAAGCTATATTTGAATTCATGAATTCCAAATTCAGTATTCTTTCCAGTGTACTTCCTTGATGCCCTTCCATTATGCATGTACCTGAATGTAAATACAATCACATCATAATCTATATAACAATAGCAATTTGTAACACTTTCAGCTTTACAAAGTGCTTTCCTTACAACAAAAACCTTATGACATAGGTGGGGCCAATTTCATTCCCATTTTATAGATGAAAAAATTTAAGTTTAAGGAAGTTTTGACCAAGGTCAAAGAGGTAGTTATTGTCAGAACCACATGTTGAATCTAAGTTTTCTTACTCTACTTGAATGTGCCTTTCACTATGATAGTGAATACCATATAATGGACTATGGACCCAATTACCATGGACTTACTGTGAGGTAACTTCTCATTAAATAACAGTATCATGTATAAACAAACATGTTCTATGAGTGAAACAAATTAAGTTTCTGGTACCCAAGTACATTATTACTTTTCAAATGTAGTAGATAATGTTGTGATGAATAAAAATACAAATTTATTTTTAGAGCTTATTACTTAAATTATCCATTTTCTCAATCAATGGATAATAACATACAAGTACAATCACACAATCTGTGAATTTTTTTGAGGGCAAAAAGAGTCCTCAAACTAGAAAAGGTTGGGAACCACTAACCTAAATTTGCTGCTTTCTGATAAAGAAACTGTACCACCAGTTCTTACAGGTATACCCCAATCATAGCTTTTATTTGTGGTGTTTTATGCTTATCTCCTAAGTGTCATCTCAGTTCATTATGATAATTATTCATATACATTTTATCTGTGCATCACAGCAAGCACTTCTAATTTAATCTGTGCTTACATGCCCATTAGCGTCTATATATTAGTGAGAGTGAAAGAGGAGAAGCATTGAATACCATATTTTAAGGGGATATTAGAGATTATCTGACCCAGTTCATTTATTTTGCAGAGCAAGGAACTGAGGCTGAGAGAAGAGAAAAGATTTTCCAAATATAATACAAGTTAGAAGCAGGGTAGTTTCTGGCTTCAAGGGGCCTACAATCTCAGTCGAGGAAAGAAAATTAATTCAGATGAAATAGACAATAAAAGACTATCTTTCATGAAGTAAGAGATGTAGAAGAAACAGTAAGTATGAGAGACAGAGCCATAGTGAAGGAGTAGCGATAGCAAACCAGCCAAACTCTCCTTACATTCTCCTCCAAATAAGTTTCAAGTAATGCCTCAAACCAAATTTTGGAGCAGCAGAGTCAACAAAAAAAAGGTCAGGGAAAGATTTTTTTCTGCCAGCCTAAGATAACTTAGGACTTTGGCAGGAGAGCTCTCTCACACTGGGGAGGAGACTGACCTGGAGTACACATAGTAACAGCACTAACACCAACCAGCATCAGCAATGGGCCTTGGAGAAAGCTGAGATATCAACACCTGTAGTTTGGGGAACTCTCAGCCCAGAGTTATTAATGGGAAAAAAACTATTATAGGGAAATCTTTTGCTGACACTAAAAGCAGCTGGTATTGATTGGCTCATACTCAGTTCTGGGCTTCAGTTACAAGGTAAAGAGAAGAACTTGTAGTCAGCCATGAGGAAGGTGGGGTCCTGGTTGCAGTTTTAAAACAGAAAGAAGTACTAACACTTGTGAATGGAGGGGAATAGGGGTCCTTCCTGGGTAAAGATAAAAGACCAGACCAGAGAGTAGTGATTACATCTTTCTATGTGGATCACACTATCTTGGAAACACTGAAAACTTGCAGATCCCCAGAACCAACTCTGAAAACAACACAGTGAAAAAGTCCTAAATTTTGAGAAAATACCTTCCCACCCCAGATGAGCAGAGCCCAACTTTAACATAGTCAAAAGTCAAGAAATAGTCTGGAAAAATGTGCAAATAACAAAAAAGCACTACTCTAAATTCAGATTATCCCCATTATAACTCAGTACACAATAGGAAATAATTTTTCATGCTACCTATAACTAGTACTAGTTCACTGATTTGGAATGAAAATCAGAGAAGATTTTCCTATCAAAACCTGTCATAGGAGATCAAAGTAAAGAAGAAAACAGATAGGGCAATGAATGGGGAAAGGGCCCAGAAATGATAGCTGTGTTTGTCAAACATTGAAAAAGAAAAAAGAAGGGGCAGCTAAGTGGCGCAGTGGATAGAGCACCAGCCCTGAAGTCAGGAGGACCTGAGTTCAAATTTGGTCTCAGACACGTAACAGCTGTGTGACCCTGGGCAAGTCACTTAACCCCAATTACCTCAGCAAAAAAAAAAAAGAAAAAAAAAGAAAAAAGAAAAAAGATCATAAGGGCTCTGTGACATACCATGGATTAGGTGGAAGTCCACAAGTTATTAATACAATGATCCTTCATAGTTGAGTCATTACTTGAAAAGGGACAAGTAAATGGATAAGGATAGAATTTAGCTGATAATTTAAAAAAGAGAGAGAAGCAGATAAATCAGAGAGGAGGAGAAATAGGTAACCATGATGATAGAGAACATGATATAAAAGCAATAATAGCCTAATACCAAAGAAGTAGAAAGGCCACCAAGAACTAGATAACAACAGGGAGAAAAAAAAGCAATAACATATCTTCCTTAACCTAAAAGACAATACTATATGGTAACTTGAGAAGATTTATTTCAATGGGATGGGGAAAACACTACACTGGGTTACTATGATTTGGGGCAAATCAATTCTCCTTTTTAGGATCTCAAATTTTCTGAAAGACAAGGGGGAACAGACTTGGGCTACATCAGAGACTTCTGGCTTATTTATTTTTGTCATGAACCCTCAGCCATGTGGAAAAGCTTTTTTCAGAATAATGCTTTTAAATGCATATAATAAAATATAACAGGCTATAAAGGAAACATTTTGCAATGAAATATAAATATCATTATTTAATATTTTATTTCTCCTGATTACATTTTAACATTCCTTATTAAAATCCCGAGTTCCAAATTCTCTCCTCTCTCCTCTCCTCTCCTCTTCCTGAGACACCAAGCAATTTGATATGTAAAATACAATTATCAAAAAAATTTAAGACCATGGATATCAACTAAGAATCCTTAGCATATTCCTCAAATAATAAATGGCCAAAAGATATAAACCATCATTTCTTAAGAGAACAATTGCAAGCTTATCTATAGTTATAAGAAAAAATGTTCCAGGTCATCAATAATAAGAGAAATTCATATCAAAGCAACTCTGGAGTACCACTTCACCCTCATCAGATAGGCAAAATTGACAACAAAGGAAAATAATAAATATTGGAGGTAGTATGGGAAAATTGGTACATTGATGGACCTACTATTGGTGGAATTATAAGTTGATCTAGTCATTGCAATTTGGAACTTTGCCCTAAAAGGTACTAAAGTGCCTTGGACACTGTAATATCACTACTATGCTTATGACCCAAAGAGATCAAAGAAAGAAGCAAAGGTTCTATATGTAAAAAATATTTCTAGGAGTTCTTTTTGTAGTAGTGAAGAATTGGGAACTAAAGGGGTGCCCATCAACTTCGGAATGGATGAACAAATAATAGTATATTAATGTGAAAGAATACTCTTGCATTTTAAGAAATGAAAACACAGTTTAATAGAAACGTGAGAATATCTGTATGAGCCCAATCAGAGAGAAGTGAGCAGAACCAAGACAATTTCTAGTATACCATCAGTACTGTAAAAAGAAAAAAAATTCTGTAAGACTTAAGAGTTTTGATCTTTGCCATGATAATTATGATCACAAATGATTGACGATGAAGAAGAATGCTGCCCATCTCTTGACAAAGAATTTATGGGCTCTGCAGAAAGAGACACCCATTCTTAATGTGACCTATATCAGAATTTGTTTTATTTGACCATGTTTGTTTATTATAAGAATTCTGTTTTTTTTTTTTCATTCCTGGTTGGTGGGTGATAGGGAAAAAAAGAATAAATGCCTGATAATTGAAAAAAATAGTTTTTTAATTTATTTTTTTTGCTGAGGCAATTGGGGTTAAGTGACTTGCCCAGAGTCACTCAGCTAGGAACTATTCAGTGTCTAAAGCTAGATTTGAACTCAGGTCTTCCTGACTGGTGCTCTATCCTCTGCACCATATAGCTGCCCCTAAAAAAATTGTTTTTCTTTTCTTTTTCTTTTTTTTAAAATTAAAGCTTTTTATTTGCATAACATATGTATGGGTAGTTCCTCAGCATTGATCTTTACAGAGCTTTTCGTTACAAATTTTACCCCCAGTCCCCTCCCCTCCCCTAGATGGCAGGAAGTCTACTACATGTTAATAATGTTAAAATACTTCACAAGTTGTTGTGCAAGAAAAATCCTATCTACAAGAAAAAAAAATCAGAGAAAGGAAACACAATGCAAGCAAACATCAATAGAGAGCATGAAAATGTTATGTTGTGGTCCACATTTCACATCCCTCTCTCTGGGTGTATATGGCTTTCTTCACTGAACAATTGGAACTGGTTTGAAACATCTCATTGTTGAAGAGAGCCACATCTATCAGAATTGACCATCATATAGTCTTGTTGTTGCTGTGTATAATGATCTCCTGGTTCTGCTCATTTCACTCAGCATCAGTTCATGCAAGTCTCTCCAGGCCTCTCTGAAATCGTCCTGCTGCTCATTTCTTACAAAGCAATAATATTGCTATTGTTGTTCACAATGATGCAGTTCTTCTTACTTCGATTTGCATCAGTCTTGTCATGTTTTGTGTTTTATTGCTTATTTTGTATTGCTGTTGTTGTTTTTCTGAAACCACCCCCTCATCATTTCTTGTGGCACAATGGTATTTCACCACAATCACATGCCACAATTTGCTCAGCCATTCTTCAACTGATAAGCTTCCCTTCAGTTTCCAATTCCTTATCATCACAAAAGGAGCAACTATAAATAATACATAGAGGTCCTTTTTTCCTTCACTTTGATATCTTTGGATACAGACCTAATGGGTCAAAGAGAATACAAAAACTTTTTAGCCCTCTGGGTCCATATTCAAATTGTTTTCCAGAATGGTTAAACCAGTTCACTACTTTTATTTCCTCATCCCCTCTAACATTTGTCATTTCTGATAGAAGTGGAGTGGTACCTCAGAGTTGTTTTAATTTGCCTTTCTCTAATCAATAGTGATTTAGATAATTTTTTCATACTATAAATGGCTTTAATTTTTTCATCTGAAAATTGTCTGTTCATATACTTTGACCATTAATCAATTGAGAAATGACTTGCATTCTTATAAGTTTGCCTCATTATGGAGATTTTTCAATTACTAATAAATGCCCTATGAAATAAAAGTCAATAATCCCTTTCTTGGCTACTCTCAGCTTTCTTTGCTTTCTCCCTTACTCCTTTTTATTCCTATATTATTTCTCTTTCCCTTCTCTTTCTTGCCTTTCTTCCTACCTACTCAGTCCCATCATATAGGAAGTGGGTGCTTTGGTTCATTGGTAACATGGTGACAAAAATGGTGACATAACCTTCTTTGCAAAGATACTACCTAGTTTCTTCAGTTGCATTCATGCTTGCTATCAGTAGAGGGTAAATAAGTACTCTTTCCTTAAGACATAAACTTCCTAGAAGTAAGGTAAAGATAATCACTAGGCATATAAGAGAATAGAAGAAGTCAGTACATTCCCAAGCAATTATTGTGGTTGTACAATTTTTCTGATATGTTCACTGTCATTTCAGATTCCTAGACAAAAAAATTAATTTTTTCAAAGCCTCAGCTAATGTTTTAAAGCTCAGTCTGATAGAAATAAGTTTCCTGTGGTTTAATGCAGGTAAACTTTAAAACCAAAAACTATTCATTAATTTCATATCCCCCAAAATGCAGGAGAATTCTCAGAGTATCCTATAAATGACATGCCAATTCATTTTGTTTTACACTATCAAAGTAACTTTATGGACTAATTGAGTGGAGGACTAGGATGAATTAAAAGCCGACGTATCAGGGCAGTTAGGTGGTGTAGTGGATAGAGCACCGGCCCTGAAGTCAGGAGGACTTGAGTTCAAATCTGGTCTCAGACACTTAACATTCCCTAGCTGTGTGACCCTGGGCAAGTCACTTAACCTCGATTGCCTCAGCAAAAAGAAAAAAAGCCAATATATTGCAAATTTTACCAAAATGTGCATACACACATATACAAAAAGTTTCTTCAAGAATATTCAGTTAAACAACTATAGCCACACAGAAACTTTTCAAGACTTGTTGCAACAAATAAACAATTATTAATTAGCACATGAATCATTTGAATGTAAGATATCTGGCATAATAAAATGCATACTAGACTGAGAGGAACATGTCTTCTAATACTGGCTTTCTAACTGACTGTGTCAACACAGGTTAGTCACATTCCTAGACCTCAGTTTCCTTCTGTGTAAAATTAGGAGTAGAATTAAGTGATCTCTAGATTTCTTTCTAACTCTTAAGTCCTATAATTCTTTTTAAATGATTGCTAAGTGTTTGAAAGCAGTTTTTTCAAGTCAGTTAAAACAACCTACAACCCCATACAATTGTGTTTACACTAGTAATGAGCTTAGCAAACTTTTTTTCCAAATATAATGCAAAAGTAAACTTTAGCCTAGACCATGACAGAGTTATCATTCATTCTTTATTTGGGGGTCTAAATGAACAAAGTCTTATCAGGAAGATTGGCCATGCTTAATTAGCTTGTCTTTTCTGATTTTTACTGATGCAAACAAAAGGCTTATTTTATTCTCTTTCATATATGTATTCTTTCATCCTTTTTTTCATTTTCTCTCTTCTTTTCTTTCCTCTCTAGTGTTCTCTTTCTCATTTTTTAAACTTGAAATCCATAAAGGGAAAAAGACTAGTGGTTTGGAAGAGCTTTTACTCAAAATGGACCAATTTTTAAAATGTTGGCAATTTGTCCTTCAAATGCATGTAGAGGGTTGGTTGGTATGGAAAATCTTGAACCAGATTTTATGACTGGGAAATGAGCTTTGTGAGTTCAGGAAATATTTCTGTTATGTATGCTACAGAGAACTAATACATCATGGGCATTTAATGATAATCATGGCTAATAGCTCCATTATTATTATTATTATGTCATATTATCTTATTAGTATTTTTAACCATCGGACAAAACTTATTAACCCATTTAATAGAACCAGGGCCTTAATGTCATAGTGACTTCATGAAAATTACTAGGCAAGTCCTCAGAGACTATGCAACCACAGAAGGGCAATTTCCTAGGGCTGTCAGCTGTGACATGGATGTCTGAGTTCTCCCTTTTCATTTCTTCTTCATGTTTCCCCTCATTCTTCATTTATCATTCCTTTGTTCCTTCATATTTTCTTCCTTTCTTCTTTTTTCTATTCCTTCTTTTTTTCCTTCCTTTCAATTTTTCTTCATTTTCTCCTCTTTATTGTTCTTTCCTTATTTAAATTCTATCTCAATACTTTTTGATTTTACAAAATCACAGCTGTTTCCTTCTCTCAATGAATTTTATCTTGAAACAAAGAAAAGCATTTGAGTAAAACTGATCAACTGGGAAAGGGGCAGAGTCAAAATGGCAGAAAAAAGATAGGGACTACCCTGAATTCTCCAATGTTCCCCTCAAAACAAATTTAAAATAACATTTTAAAATTAATTTGGGAGTGGCAGAACTTTTGTTAAAGGATGGGATGAAACAATTTTCCAGTCCAAGACAATTTATAATATAGCAGGAAAGGTCTATCTACAGTGAAAGTATAGCACATTGGCCAGGCCAGGTCAGGTCACACCCCAACAAGCCAGCAACAGACCTTTAGAACAACTAAATAAGCAGCAGCTACTTCTGGAACTCTCAGTTCATAAACAGTAAGTGGATTGGACAATTGGTCAGAAAAGAGATTACAAGAATTCCTTTGCTGGCACCAGGTGCAAGACTCTGTTCATTACTCATATGTGGTTCTGGGTCACAAGCTCAGGGCAAGGAAAAGAAGCACTAGCACACTAAAACTTGCAGCTGCAAGGGGACAAGAGCTCTGGTCGGTTCCAGGGGGAAGGGAAGGGGAAGTGCTTGTACTTTTTTCTCTGAGGTTTTTTAATATAGCAGTTTTGACCTTCCAAGTTTCTGTTTTGATCTTCCATGTCATCATACTAACTTTCTATGGCCAGATTTAATTTGGTTGGTTGCTCATTTTCTAGTTTATTTCTTGACTTTTAACTTTATATTAAAGTTGGGCTCTCCTCCTGGGGTGGAGTTGTGTACTGGAGAAGGCACTGTTCCAAGCTTCAGGTTTTTCATGCTATTATTTTCAGAGTTTATTTCATGGGTACACAAATTTTCAGTTCTTCCAAAGTAGCATGTTTTAAAAAGAGGTGTAGTCACTGAGCTCCTGACCTGTGCTATGGTCTATGAATGGCTACAGACCTAAAAGGAATTCCTCGGTGAGCTTGAAAAGGATTTTAAATTCAAATAAGACAGGCAGAGAGGAAAATAGAAAAAGAAATGAAAGTGATGCAAGAAAGTTATGAAAAAATTCTCAATAGATTGGTAAAGGAGTTCCAAAAAACTGAAAAAAAATAAAGCCTTAAAAAAAGGAGGCCCAATGGTGAAAGAGGCACAAAAATACACTGAAGAATGCCTTAAAAGCAAAATTGGTCAAATGAAAAAAAAAAGATGTATACAAGTTGGCCAAATGGAAAAGGAGGTACAAAAGCACATTGAAGATAATCTTTAAAAATTGCAAGTGGGCAAGCTAATAACTCCATGAGACAACAAAATCAAAAGAAGAGGGGAAAATGGTGTTTTTTTTTTAAAGTGAAATATTGCTTCAGAAAAAAAAACTGATCTGAAAAATAGAGCAAAGAGAGATAATTTAGAATTTTTGGACTACCTGAAAGTCATGATCAAAGAAAGAGTCAAGACATTATATTTGGGGGCAGCTAGGTGGTACAGTGGATAGAACACCAGTCCTGAAGTCAGAAGGACATGAGTTCAAATCTGGTCTCAGACACTTAACATGTCCTAGCTGTGTGACCCTGGGCAAGTCATTTTGCCTCAGCAATTGCCTCAGCAAAAAGAAAAAAAAAAGACATTATATTCCAAGAAATTAAGAAAAATTGTCTTGATATTTTAGATCCAGACAGTAAAATAGAAATTGAGAAAATCTACTACTTACTTCCTGAAAAAGATCCCCAAATGAAAACTTTAAGAAATATTATAACCAACTTCCCTAGTTAAGGTACCAGGTTAAGCAGAAAATATTGCAATCTGAAAAAAGTATTGAAATCTTGTGGAGCTGCAGTCAGGATCACACCAGATTTAATAGTTTCCATGCTTAAAAAGTGGAGGCCTTGAAATATTATATTCTGGAGGGCAAAAGAGCTAGGTCTACAATCAAGAATCATCCACTCAGCAAAACTGAATATAATCTGTCAGAGGAAAAAATAGTTAATGAAATAAAAGATTTTCAAGCATTCCTGATGAAAAGATCAGAGCTAGGTAGCACATTTGACTTTCAAATACTAAACCATAAAAAATGTAAACAGGAAAAAAATTTGTAAATGATTCAATAAAATTAGACTTTTTACATTTTTACCTGGGAAGATGATATTTATAACTCTTAAGAACTTTATTATTACTGGACAGTTAGAAGAAGTATACATAGATAGAGGCCATGGGTATAAGTTAACTATGATGAGATATTATCTAAAAATAATGATGATGATTATGAGTTAGAAAGAGGGATCCACTAGGAGAAGATGGAAGGGAGAACTAGAATGGAGTTAATTATCTCACATAAAAGAGGTGCAAAAAACCTTATAGTTGGGAGGAGAGGATAGACAATTGGTGGGAGTGGTAGACAATGCTGAAATTTTACTCTAATCAAAATGGCTCAAAGAAGAGTGACATACACACTCAATTGGTTATAGAAATCTATCTTACCCTACAGGAAAGTATGAGGAGAAGGGGTTAGTGCTGATAAAAGAGAAGGTAGATTGGAAGAGGGGGTGATCAGAAGCAAAACTCTTTTAAGGAGAGATAGGGTGAAAGGAGAAATAGATAGTAATCATAACTATGAAAAAAAAATTTACAGCAAGTCTCTCTGATAAAGGCCTCATTTCTCAAATACATAGACATCTGAGTTAAATGTGTAAGAACTCAAGTCATTCCCCAATTGGTAAATGGTCAAAGAATAAGAACAAGTAGTTTTCAGATAAAGGAATCAAAACTATCTATAGATATATGGAAAAATGCTCTAAACTATTATTGATCAAATAAATGCAAATAAAACCAACTCTGAGGTACCACCTCACACTTATCTAATTGGCTAATATGACAGAAAAAAATGACAAATGTTGGAGACAACGTGGGAAAATTGGAACACTAAAACATTGTTCATGGAGAAATGAACTGATTCAATCATTCTATATAGGGCAATTTGGCACTATGCCCACAATGGTATAAAACCCTGCATACCTTCCTTTTGTTTGATCTAGCAAAAGCAGTGCTAGGTCAGTATCCCAAAGAGATTTATTTAAAACTGGAAAGACATGTAATACCAATTTATAGTAACTCTTTGAATGCTCATCAACTGGAGAATAGCTGGACAAATTATGGTATAACATTATGATGGAATATTATTGTACTATAAAAATGAAAGGATGATTTTAAAAAAACATCAAAAGATTTGCATGAATTAATGCAAAATGAAATGAGCAGAGCCAGTACTGTACACAAGAATTTATAATATTTTGCAATGATCACCTGTGAATTATTTAAATCGCATGATCCAAGATAACTCTGAAGGACATATGATGAAATTTGCCAGCCACTTCCACAGAAAGAACTGATAGAACCTGAATGCAAATCAAAGCAAACTTTTAAAAAATTGTTTATTTTTCTGTTTTGTTTGATTTCTAATGTTTTTTCTTTCACAACATGAAGTGTGAATATGTTTTTATGACTGCATATGTATAACCTATATCAAATTGTATTCTCAATGAGAGGAAAGAAGAGAGGTGGAGGAGAGAAATTAGAATTCATTTTTTTGTAAAGTTAATGTTTTTCAAGGTTGCACACTATCACCATTACTATTCAATATTGTATTAGAAATGTTAGCTTTAGCAGTAAGAGAAGAAAAAGAGATGAAAGGAATTAGAGCAGGTAATGAGGAAACCAAATTATCACTCTTCGCAGATGACATGATGGTATACTTAGAGAACCCTAGAGACTCAACTAAAAGACTACTAGAAACAATTCACAACTTTAGCAAAGTTGCAGGATACAAAATAAGTCCACATAAATCATCAGCATTCATATATATTATCAACAAAGTCCAGCAGCAAGAGCTACAAAGAGAAATTCCATTCAAAATAAATGTCGATAGTATAAAATATTTGGTAATCTGTCTGCCAAGGGCAAGTCAGGAACTATACAAACAAAACTACAAAACACTTTCCACACAGATAAAGTCAGATCTAATCAGCTGGAAAAATATCAAGTGCTTATGAGTAGGCCAAGTGAATATAATAAAAATGACAATACTACCTAAATTAATTTACTTATTTAGTGCTATACCAAACTCCCAAGAAATTATTTTACAGATCTAGAAAAAATAATAACAAAATTCATCTGGAAGAACAAAAGATCAAGAGTTTTTTTTCCTCTCTCAAAAGCATTTTATTTTTCCAAATATATGTAAAGATAGTTTTCTTTTTTATTACTATTAAAACTTTTTATTTGCAAAACATATGTATAGGTAATTCTTCAACATTAACCCTTACAAAACTTTCTGTTACAAATTTTTCCCCCCTACTCCCCACCCCTCCCCTAGATGGCAGGATATCCACTACATGTTAATTATGTTAAAATACTTGACAAATCAAATATATGTATACATATTTCCACACATCATTTTTGTGCAAGAAAAATCGTATTTACAAGAAAAAAAATCAGAAAAAGGAAACACAAGGCAAGCAAACATCAATCGAGAACATGAAAATGTTATGTTGTGGTCCACATTTCACATCCCTCTCTCTGGGTGTATATGGTTTTCTTCAGTGAACAATTGGAAGTGGTTTGAAGCATTTCATTATTGAAGAGAGCCATGTCCATCAGAATTGATCGTCATATAGTATTGTTGTTGCCGTGTATAATGATCTCCTGGTTCTGCTCATTTTACTCAGCATCAGTTCATGCAAGCCTCTCCAGGCCTCTCTGAAATCGTTCTGCTGGTCGTTTCTTACAGAACAATAATATTCCATAACATTCATATATCATAATTTATTCAGCCATTCTCCAATTGATGGGCATCCATTCAGTTTCCAGTTTCTAGCCACTACAAAAAGGGCTGCCACAAACATTCTTTCACACGTGGGGCCCTTTCCCTCCTCTAAGATCTCTTTGGGATATAGGCCCAATAGAAATGCTGCTGGGTCAAAGGGTATGCACAGTTTGATAACTTTTTGAGCATAGTTCCAAATTACTGGATCTGTTCACAATTCTACCAACAATGCATCAGTGTCCCAGCCTTCCCACATCTCCTCCAACATTCATCATTATCTTTTCCTGTCATTTTAGCCAATCTGACAGGTGTGAAGTGGTACCTCAGAGTTGTCTTAATTTGCATTTCTCTGATGAATAGTGATTTGGAGCACCTTTTGATATAACTACAAATAGTTTTAATTTCATCCTCTGAAAATTGTCTGTTCATATCCTTTGACCATTTATCGATTGGAGAATGGCTTGAATTCTTATAAATATGAGACAATTCTCTATATATTTTAGAGATGAGACCTTTATCAGAACCCTTAAATGTAAAGATGATTTCCCAATTTATTGCTTCCCTCCTAATCTTGACTGCATTGGTTTTGTTTGTACAAAAACTTTTTAACTTAATATAGTCAAAGTTATTTATCTGGTGTTCAATTAAGAGTCCATTTCTTCTTTGGACATAAATTTATTCCATCTTCATAGGTCTGAAAGGTAAACTATATTACTTTCCTCTAATTTGCTTATAATATCACTCTTTATATCTAGATCATGAACCCATTTAGATCTTATCTTGGTGTATGGCGTTAGGTGTGAGTCAAGCCCTAATTTCTTCCACACTAGTTTCCAATTTTCCCAGCAGTTTTTGCCAAATGGTGAGTACTTATTCCAAAAGCTGGGGTCTTTGGGTTTATCAAACACTAAATTGCTATACTTATTGCCTAAATTGTCCTGATAACCTATCCTATGCCACTGATTGACTACTCTATTTCTTAGCCAGTACCAAATGGTTTTGATGACCGCTGCTTTATAATATAGTTTTAGATCTGGTACAGCAAGTCCACCATCATCAGCCTTTTTTTCATTAATTATCTTGAAACTCTTGATCTTTTGTTCTTCTGAATGAATTTTGCTACTATTTTTTCTAGATCTGTAAAATAATTTCCTGGAAGTTTGATTGGTATGGCACTAAATAAGTAAATTAGTTTGGGTAGTATTGTCATTTTTATTATATTCGCTCGGCCTACCCATGAGCACTTAATGTTTTGCCAATTGATTAGGTCTGATTTTATTTGTGTGGAAAGTGTTTTGTAGTTTAGTTCATATAGTTCATGACTTTCCCTTGGCAGATAGATTCCTAAATATTTTATACTATCAACAGTTATTTTGAATGGAATTTCTTTTTGTATCTCTTGCTGCTGAACTTTATTGGTAATATATAAAAATGCTGATGATTTATGTGGATTTATTTTGTATCCTGCAACTTTGCTAAAGTTGTGAATTGTTTCTAGTAATTTTTTAGTCGAGTTTCTAGGGTTCTCTAAGTATACCATCATGTCATTTGCAAAGAGTGATAATTTGATTTCCTCATTACCTACTCCAATTCCTTTCATCTCTTTTTCTTCTCTTAATGCCAAAGCTAACATTTCTTAATGGTGACAATGGGCAGCCTTGTTTCACTCCTGATCTTATTGGGAATGGTTCTAGTTTGACTCCATTACATATGATGCTTGCTGGTGGTTTTAAGTAGATACTACTAATCATTTTAAGGAAAAGCCCATTTATTCCTATACTCTCCAGTGTTTTTAAAAGGAATGGGTGTTGGATTTTATCAAAGGCTTTTTCTACATCTATTGAGATAATCATATGGTAATTGTAAGCCCAGTTCATTGATCTTCTCTTTCTCTGTTTTATGCAAGTAAGCATCTAGAGATATAAAATTACCCCTGATAACCGCTTTACCCCTTATAACCGCTTTGGCCGTATCCCACAAATTTTGGTATGTTGTCTCATTATTGTCATTCTCCTGGATGAAATTATCGATTGTGTGTATAATTTGCTCTTTCACCCATTCATTCTTCAGGATTAGATTATTTAATTTCCAATTAACTTGTGGTCTGTTTTCTCCTGGAAAGGCATCATTTCTAAAAAATATAGAGAATTAATTCAAATTTATAAGAATTCAAGCCATTCTCCAATTGATAAATGGTCAAAAGATATGAATAGACAATTTTCAAATAAAGAAATTGAAACTGGAGCAGCTAGGTGGTGCAGTGGATAGAGCACCCGTCAGGAGGACCTGAGTTCAAATCTAGTCTCAGACAGAAACTTAACACTTCCTAGCTGTGTGAACCTGAGCAAGTCACTTAACTCCCATTACCTCCACCAAAAAAAAAAAAAAAAAAAAAAAATTGAAACCATTTCTAGTGATATGAAAAGGTGCTCTAAATCACTATTGATCAGAGAAATGCAAATCAAGATAACTCTGAGATACCACTACACCCTTCCCAGATTGGCTAAGATGATAGGAAAAGATAATGAATGTTGGAGATGTGGAAAAATTAGGACACTAATACATACTAATACATTGTTGGTGGAATTGTGAATGGATACAGCCATTCTGAAGAGCAATTTGGAACTATGCCCAAAGGGCTATCAAACTCTGTATACCCTTTGATCCAGCAGTGTTTCTACTGGGCTTATATCCCAAAGAGATCTTAAAAGAGGGAAAGGGACCCACATGTGCAAAAAATGTTTGTGGCAGCCCTTTTTGTAATGGCAAGAAAATGGAAACTGAGTAGATTCCCATCAGTTAGAGAATGGCTGAATAAGTTACAGTATATGAATGGTATGAAATATTATTGTTCTATAATTAACACATAGTGGATATCCTGCCATCTAGGGGAGGGGTGGGGAGTTGGGGGAAGAAATCTGTGGCAGAGGGCTGTGTAGGGGTTAATGTTGAGGAATTGCCCATGCATATGTATTGCAAATAAAATAAAATTTAAAGAAAAAAAAAAGAAATATTATTGCTCTGTAAGAAACGACCAGCAGGATGATTTTAGACAGACCTGGAGAGGCTTACATGAACTGATGCTAAGTGAAATGAGCAGAACCAGAAGATCATTATACATGGCAACAATAAGATTATATGATGATCAATTCTGATGGATGAGACTCTTTCCAACAATGAGATGATTAAGATCAGTTCCAATGATCTTGTGATGAAGCGAGCCATCTACACCCAGAGAGAGCACTGTGGGAACAATGTAGATCACAAGGTTTTGTAAGGATCAATGTTGAAAAATTATCCATGCATATGTTTTGAAAATAAAAGGCTTTAATAAAAAATTAATGTTTTGATGTGTAATTGGAAAAATAGAAAATATTTTTTTAAAAAAACAAAATAAAAAACTGGCCAGCAAAGTAACCACAGCTGATCACGTATTTGATATTCTGCACCCATCATCTCCACCAAAAAAGAAATATTCTTCTTCTGAGTATTTCCTAATTTGTGACTCATCAGACAGTCTTTAGAGCATAATGATAGATTCCAGACTCTTCAATCCAGCAGTCTAATGATCTGTCCATATATATTCTTACCTCTCTTTAACAAACCTGATAAATAATCCTAATTCAAAAAAGGTGCTGGATGTAGAGTCAGAAAACCTGAGTTCAAATCTTGCCTACTCAGGTGACCTTGGGCTTTTAATCTCATCTGAGTCTCAGTCCTTCATTTTCAAAATGAAGATGTTGGATCCCTAAGTTCCTTCCCAGATGTAAACAAATGAATGATTTTATATTATTAGGTGGCACAGGAGATGGAGTACTTAGAGCCACCCAACAAATAGACATTTAGCCTGTTCTTGAAGACTCAGAATCATGGGAAATTAATTCATGGCAGTTCATTTCCTTTTTGAACATTTCTATCGGTAACAATGATAAGATATTAGTTTTGGAATTGGGGAGGGGGTATCTTAGAAGTCAATCCTAAACTCCTCTCATATGGGGATTGTTTTCTAACATTCTGAACACCAAAAAAGAGAATTCCCACATATATGGCAGAACACAAAAAGAGGAGTGATTCTCAATAAAGCTGTGAATCTGTTTCAGACTGCTTGAAATTTTTAAAAGTATATAATAAATTCTACACATTATTTTCCTTTTTAATCGTACTTTGATTTTCCAATTACATGTAAAGATAATTTTTGACATAAATTTTTATAAATTTTGAGTTCCAAATTTTTCTCCCTCTTTCTCTTCCCTTCCTAAAATGGTAAGCAATTTGATATATTTATGTAATTTCAATCATGTTAAACATATTTCCACATCAGTCATGTTGTAAGAGAAGAAACAGAACAAAAGAAGGAAAAAGATGGAAAAAAAGAAAATGAAAATATATATTTTGATCTGAATTCAAAGTCCATATTTTTTTTCTCTGAATGTGAATAGCATTTTCATTATGTGTCTTTTGGAACTGAATTGGATTATTGCATTGCTGAAAAGTGCTAAGTCATTAATAGTTGATCATCATACATGGTTACTGTTGCTGTCTGCACATTTTTTTCAAAACTGTCCTACTAATTTGTTCTACTACTCCATCTGTTCTGTTCATAAAAGATGTTATAATGGCCCTCTTTTTTTTCTTTTATGGCAATACTATTGTTAACCCTTTCTTCTTTAACTTACCTTCCCCAAGAAAGAAAAAGAAAGGAAAAAAATAATGTAGAAAATAAATATAACCAAGCAAAAGAAGTATGCAGAATGGCTATGTCCAAAACTTCAAGTGCCTTTCTGTTCCTTGTGTACATCTCTTTCCTGTCAAGAGGTGGTTTTATCTGTGTGACCCTGTACCATAATTTATTAAATCTTTTCCTGATTCTCTGAAAGGCAGTTAATCCAAAATATTCCCATCCACTATGGATTCTAGTTATTTCTTTTTCTTTTCTTTTCCCCACTTTTTAATTTTGGTTGTAGCTTATTATTCTCCCCTCCACAACCCTGCCCTCTTTCCTGTTAAATTAATGAATTTCTTTGCCAAACTTTTAGTGTATATGTGTGTTGTATTCAGCCTTACTTGGTAACTACAGATAAGTTAAGCTACCAACACTCCTTCCTCCATATTTGTATACTCTTCTCATGCTTTCCAATTATGAGAAACAACAAGTTGCAATCCTTTTTCTTCCTTTCTACTCTAAAATACTCCTTTTACAATCTCTTATATTTCCTTCTTAAAATCTTCTCAACAGAACCAATCCAGCCTGAGTTCTTCTGGATTTCTTACTTAACTACAAACTGAAAACATCAAGATTTTAAAAGAACATTTGTTTCTTCTTCCTTATTCGAATGTTAGTATTATATTGTCATATAGCTCCTTCCATTTTTATTTATTTAAACAAATGCTATTTAAATGTTTATTTCTTAAATATTTTTATTATTAAACATTTACTTAAATTTATTATTTATTGAAATAAATTTTACCTTTAAATATTTTTCTGGACTTTTGTGTTTATATTTCAAAGTTCCTACTAGACTCTTCTTTTCATCAGAAATTCTTTGACTTTCTCTAGTAAATTAAAAATCTATTTTCTTCCTATATGATTATACTCAGCTTTGCAGGGTAGGTTATTCTTGGTTGTAAATCTAAACCTTTGGGAATATTATATTCCAATATCTGCTCTCATTCATTGTAGAGGCTGTCAAATCTTATGTGATCCTCACAATGATTCCTTACTATCTGAATTGCTTCTTTCTGGATGCTTGAAGTATTTCTACTTTGATTTATGAGAGTTCTGTTTTTTGCTTAAGACATAATTAGGACTTTTGTATTTGGGGTTTCTTTCTGGAGGTAATGAACAAATTTTTTTTCAGTCTTTACATTTCCTCTATTTCTAATAGATCTGAGTAGTTTTTACTTATGATTTATTGGGGGAGAAAGAGTGTCTAGATTTTCTTTATCACAGTATTCAGGGAGTACATTTTTTCCTAAATCCTCTCCCTTTAGCCTATTTTTTCTAGTTGTCTTCATTGTCTTACTTTTTTCTATTTTTTTCCATTTTGTTCTAATATTTTTTTCTGTCTCGTGGAGTCATTGATACCTATTTGGTCAATTCTGGTTTTCAAAGATTTCATTTCTTGGGTAAGGTTTACAACTTTCTCCTCTAATCTATTTATTCCTCCAATTCTTTCCTTAAGAAAGTTTATTTCATTTTAAAGTTCTTGTTTATTTCTTCTAGGTAATGATGTAAACCTTATAGAAAGTTCTTTTTTCCTTTTGAGTCTCTGCTTGCAGTTATTATAGAGTATCTTTTTGGAATTTTTAGATTTGCAATACCTTTTTATATGGTCAGTGTTGTCTTTATTTACTCACCCCCCAGATTTGGTTCCTGAATTGGAGCTTTGTGCCAGAGCCAGGCTCCACCCTCTGCTGCATTTTGTGATCAGTCCTTCTGGGTCTCAGCACACCTTATCTGGGATCCTTCACTATTCTCTATCTCTGGTTTGGGTTCCCCTGGATCTTTTAGGATCAAAGTGCTGGATGTTCAAGATCGATTCCAGTATCTCAAGAAAGAGACCTGAGAGATTCTAGACCTGGATTATCTTAGTCTAAGGGCTGATGTTCTAATCTTTACTGATGCTACCCATTTCCACTCCTCAATACTTCCAAGTTTCTTACCCTGAGACTTTCTGCACATCTTGGAGATTTCTAAGGTGAGTCTTTTACTGTTACCACTTCCAGTCACAGATCCTTGCAGGTTTCTGGCAGTCTCTGTCCTAAAATGTTACTATTGGCTAGCACTTGTAGATACTCTTTTCTATTGCCTTTGGGCTTTTGGCTGACCTCTTGTGCAATTCTTAGGTGGAAAAAGCCATTTATTATGGTTTTTCATTGAATTTCATGAACTGATGCAAGGTCTGGTGCAAATGCTAGGTATATAAGAGCCAAGCAAACTGTACAGGCAGTTGTATTGACCAAAAGTATTGCATCTCCCTAGTACTTTTTCACTATTCCACATTGGTTTGAAATTTAGTTACCATGCTCCCTTAAGTCTTGTCTTTGGTTACACATCTATAGTTATTTCAGATAACCCTAATATGATCTTTAGCATTTTAAGTAAATCATAAACCCTTTAGATTCTTTAGACAAGAAAATTGGTTATAATGAGTGACAGCCACATATGAATCTTTTCCCATAAGTCCAGAGTAGTCTCTTTACATTCATCTTTCAAGGCTTAGATTGTTTTGAAATGGACACTGTGAGCAAAATGGACACTGCCCCAGACCTGCTTGGGCACTCATGAGACTGAGAATGTTACCTCTGCTTGAACTCTGTCTGAAGAACTGTGCTGCCAGTTCTTTACTCCCCAATGCAGGTGATGTCTCTTGTTTCCAAATGCTGGCCCACAAGGCCTCCAGATGTGCTGTTATCTATGACCAAAGACCTTGACTACTTATCGAATATAGACCTTACAGACAAGTTGCCTCCCTGTTACACTTCGCCGCCTGCCTAAGAAAGGAATTTTTAATGTGATAAATGTTTCTAAACATTCTTGTGATTTTTTCCCATAAATATGTGTCCCTAAAATTCCTCGGGACTGACCCCCTAGTCTTGCATTGGTGGGGTTCAGTCGCTGGTCAGCTAATAAATGCTCTTAAAATCCAATTATTTTGGCTGTCCTATATTTTCTCTCGCCTGGGCATTTCAGTTTCACTTCTTCTGTGAAGCTTTTCCACATGATGCCCCACATTAATCTCCTTTTTCTAATTCCCTGGTGTATAGTCATAATTTATATTACACAACTACAACAGCATTGTAGACCTTCTAATTCCATAATTATTTTTATTTGCATCAGTTTAGTCTCCCCAGGGGATCTGTAAAACCTTTCAAGACATCTTTTCTATCACTTATAGATGAAAGAACACTGGTCAGAAAATCTAGATTCTAGTCTACCTATCCTACCATTAATTTTCATTGTGTCCTTGAGGAAGTCATTTCACCTTCTTTGGCCTAAGTTTCTTTTTTTAAGGAGTTGCAATAAATGACTAGGAAGGTCTTTTTTTTTTTTTAACAAAGGCTCTATTATTTAATACTCTGGAATTTACCATAAGACTGAATTATAGGAGGTGGTTTTTATTTGTTTGTTTGTTTTATGTTATACTTATTTTATTTGTTAAAATAATAATAGTTATTATTTTTCAAAATACATACATTCACCCTTGTAAAAACCTGTGTTCCAAATTATTCTCTCTCCCTCCCCATCTACCTCCTCCCCTAATATAAGTCAAAGTTTAGGTCAAAGATGTGCAATTCTTCTAAACATATTTCCACATTTATCATGTTGCACAAAAAAATCAGATCAAAAGGGGAAAAAATGAGAGAAAAAAATAAGCAAGCAAACAACAACAACAAAATGGTGAAAATACTCTGTTGTGATCTACATTCAGTCCCCATAGAGCTCTTTCTGCATGCAAATGCTCTCTCCAACACAAGTCTATGGGAAATGATCTGAATCACCTCATTGTTTATAATCTAGTTATAATCTAGTTGCTGCTGCAGACAATATTCTCTTGATTCTACTCACTTCACTTAGCATCAGTTCATATAAATCTCTCCAGGCCTTTCTGAAATCAAACTGCTGATCATTTCTTATATAATAATAATATTCAGCCATTCCCCAACTTATGGGCACCCAATCATTTTCCAGTACCTTACAACTATAAAAAGGACTGCTACAAACATTTTAGCACATGTGGGGTCCTTTTCCCTTTTTTGTGATCTCTTTGGGCTACAGGCCCACTACAGACACTTTTGGATCAGAAGGTATACATAGTTTGATAGCCCTTTGGGCACAGTTGTAAATTGCTCTCCAGAATGGTTAGGTCAGTTCACAACTCCTATATCCTCTCCAACATTTATCATTTTTTCCTGTCATCTTAGATAGTCTGAGAGGTATGAAGTGGTACCTCAAAATTGTCTTAATTTTCATTTCTCTAATAAATAGTGATTTAGAGCATTTCTTTAGAGCTTTAATTTCTTCATCTGAAAATTGTTCATATCCTTTGACCATTTATCAATTGGAGAGTAGTTTGTATTCTTATAAATTTGAGTCAATTCTCTATATATTGTCTTTCTCGGCCATGACAATTCACTCTTTCAAAATGATGGGTAAACTGTCCATTCTGAAGTGTCTGTTTCCTCTTTAAGAAAAAGCAATAGTATCCATAGTTTCTGTGGGAAGGGCTATTGGAGCTGATGTTTCAATAATAATATTTTAAAGCTTTAGGTATCTAGGATTTCCTAAGTATGATTACACCAATACATACACAAATTGTCTACAAATAAAATTATAGGATCATAGAACTAGAGTTTGAATGACCCTCAAAGGTTGTCTATTTTTAAATTGATCATTAAGGAAAATGGGGGGGTGGTAATTTATTTTTCTGAGCTCACACAGGTAGTATGTCAAAGGTTTGATTGAGGACAAGTTTATTAATTTCAAAGACAGTGCTCTTTCATTAGCAGAAGCTTTCTTCCTCCAGTGGTCTAGGAGTTGCCATAGCAACAGTTTCATTCCCCTGGGACAACCTCACAGCCAGACTGATCATTTTTCATTAGATCCACACAACATCACTGGAATGAGAACCAGAACTGGAAATTTGTTAAGACTTGCCAGATCTGGGTTTCATGGGTATGGTTTTACAATCCAAAGAATCAGTTCCATACTATAAGGAAGCATTAGCAGAGAAATTTAGAAAAATTTATTAATTAATTTGTGAACCCATATTTACACCACTCATATATATTTTTGGAGATGAAGGGAATCCCTGAGAGAATCTAATACTCTCCCCTCTAACAAGTCAGAATCCTCTTTACCAGGCAAACTTGAGCATCTTATTAAATTTATGGTGAGAGGGATTAACTGTTGTAATTCTCATCTTACGACAGAAATAGGAGTATGAAGAGACCACAAAGCCACATATCTAGTCAGAGAAAACTAGATGAAGATAACCTGACTATGAGTGCAAGTCATAGGATCATAGACTTAAAACCAAACAATAGAGATCTAATCCAACATCCTTTTTGGAAATAAAAAAAAAACCCTGAAATCCAGAAAGATAAAATAATTTGCCTAAGGTTTTACTGGGAGTTATAGACTGAATCAGGATTTGAAATTTAGTCTCCTGACTAAAAATCAGGTACTTTTCCCATTGCACCATACTGTTTTCCTAACTACAAGTCTAAACAACCTTCCTAGGCAGCTAGATGGCACAGTGTGATAGCACATTGGACTTGGAATAAGGAAGTACTGAGCTCAAAGCTGACCTCAGACACTTAACAATCCTGTGGCTGATCAAGTCACTTAATCGATTTGCTTCAATTTCTTTCATCTGGAAAATGGGGATAATAGTACTATCTACCTGACAAGACTGTTATAAAGATCAAATGAGACAATATCTGAAAAGTACTTTGAAAACTTTAAAGTGTGATATAAATGAGAGCTATTATAATTCCTGATAACAGCCATATCCAAAATAGAGAAGGAACTATTTCACCATTTAATAAGCATTTCCATGTGAGAAAACTCTTGTAATCACTTTGTAAGATATCCCCAACCAACCAACCTCCAAAACTAAAGGGCTATACTACCTGTTGGAAAAAATAACTGTCATTTATATAGCTTTTTAAGGTGTGCAAAATACTTTACATAGAAAATATTATTTTAATCTTATAGAATTCCTCTAAGATAGATATTACAATTATCATTATCTCCATTTCACAAATGAGGCTTACAGAGACTATTAAGCTATTAAGCTTGTGTGGGGTCACATAGTAACAGCTAATAAGTACTTACTAGTAAGTCATGACCAGCATTCTATTAGCTTACTCCATTGGGGAAGAGGTATGTCTGTGTATCTATATTTTGTATATATGTAAGTATGTACCAATGTATGACAAGTTGCCTAAAAGTAAGATTTTTATGACAAGATTATAGGTTCACATACAGGTAAATATTGCACTTGGCACAATGCATACATATTTAGACTTACGTATATATTACATATACATATATATACACATATATATGTATATGTGTGTGTGTGAACTACAGAGGTAGTGCCTAAGAGAGCTCTGAGAAAGGACAAAGATCTATTGGTTGATATTCAACAACTATGCAGGTAGACACCCCATATTTGAACTCAGTATATAATCCATGTATGCCCCAAGAGGGTAGAGAGCAGTAAAAAGGAAGAATATTTTTGCTGCTTCACCATACAGTGAGAGGCAGAAAGGGGGGAAAGGAAAGACCAGAGCAAAGAATGAAAAAAAAAACCATTCCAGAAATTCTTAGTCTCAGACCATAAATTCTTCCAGGTTTTCATCTAGATAGGGAAACTGACATTTCTATTTCTTTCAGTTTACAATAGCCAGAGAGCATAAGAAAATATTTGCCTTAGTCTTTATGTTCACCGAATGCCCAGACTTAAATTCCAACCACCAACACCATTCCCAGTAATGAAGCTCTATTCCATAAAGGGGTAAAAAGTGGTTGAGATTGGGGGATGAGGCAGTACTAGGGTTGAATTCAAAGTACTGTTTACTCTTGAGAGGACCAGAATGGGAGATAGCTTGTAGTTCCTTTGCACTGTCCAGGCCTGAAACTTGATTTTCAAAAAAAAATTTTTTTTTCAAATAGGGGATTGAATTTCAGTTTGAGGGATTAGTGAGAAGACTTTAAGGGGCTGCTTGTTGGAAACAAGGCCAACCAGAGCAGCTGGCTGGGATTAGGCCCAGCTTCATCTGCGATTTCAACTAATTCCACATTGCTCACAAGACACTATATCTAAGCACTAGTGGAGACCACTCTGAGTAAATTATTCTCATGTCACCATCTGGGTGCCATAGCTACACTTGAGAGGAGGGTTTGGAGGGGGTGGAGGTGAGGGTAAGGGGGAGGCAGGAGCCCTTAAGTAGTTCTGTTGGGGACTGATGTATTTAAGAAGTCCTTAAACAGCTTGAGATTCCCCTCTTGTCCAAACAGAGTTTTGATGAGATCTTCTGACTCCTCCCAAGTAGCTCAGGAGATTTTAGTCTACTAACACTACTAATAGCATCAACAATTGTTATTTTCTTCCCTTTGGATCAGTGGATTACAGACTAGAACTATATCCTTGTATAATTCCAGAATTTGGTTGGGAGCTTCACTAATTTTGGTTCTTCACTAAACTTTGTTGAAGTCAAAGCTGACTTATTCAGGTTAGACTGCTAGGAAATATGATTTAAAAACTGTCCCAGATCAAGTTAATGAGGTTCGTGTAGATAGTGTCTTGCTTTAAGGCTCCCTCTCCCAGGAGGTTTTAAATATTTTTGTATCATAAACCCTTTTGGCAGTCTGGTCAGCACAGTGCCTGACAAAGAGTAAGTACTTAATAAATGCTTATTGAATTGAATTGGTGAGGCCTGTGTACCTCTTCTCAAAATAGTGTTTCAAAATATACAAAATTACAAAGAAAACAAAAATATTCAAATACAATTACCCCCAAAAAAAATTTCACTGACCCCAAGTTAAGAATTTTTGCATATGGTCTTAAAATAATTACATCCATTACAGAAGCTAGTACCCTCATACTTTTAAACTTTGTTGGCAAATGAGCTCATGTTTAAAATAACAACAAGATGAATAAAATACTGTCTGTCTACCTACCAAGATACACAAAGGAACCATCTAACTAGAGCTACAAAATACCTAATTTTTTTTAAGAAATAAAGACATACCTAAATAATTGGAGAAATATTAATTTCTCATGGATAGGCAGAGTTAATATACCAGTGACAATACTTCCTAAATTAATTTGCTTATTCAATACCATACCAATCAAACTATCAAAGAATTACTTTATAGAACTAGAAAAATAATAACAAAATCATCTGATGAAACAAAGTGTTAAGAATCTCAAGGGAAATAATGGAGGAAAAAAGTGGGAACCAGCAATTCTCAAATCTAGCACTATTCTGTACTGCTTATTGAGAGCCCATTGTTAAATTTTCAGTATAACTATTTGCACCTCAGAAATCAGCAAACACTACAAATCACTTATTGTTTTGTTGATTTTCAGATTTAAGAAAGTGGTGGAAAAAACAGAAATGATGCAGATTGAATTTAAAAGTGTGTTGTGTATATCTTTTCTTTTTTCTGAGATGATTGTTAAACATTTACCAGCACACTCCTACTCAAATTATACCACAAAGTAATATACTAATTTTAAAAATAAGTTGATCAGTGAGAATAGTTAGGAAAACTAAGTCAAATTAACAAGTAGATTAGTGTTAGATAAAACTGAAGTCCCTAAACAAAATTGTTAAAAAAAACTAGATAATAGTCTGGTAGAAATCAGGTCTGGAACAAAAGCTCAAACTCTACACTAGGATAAACTCTGTGATGTCTGAGATTTATAAAAATTACATGGATATGAAAGATTTCATAACAATGCAAGAGATAGAGAGGATAATAAAAGATAAAATGGACAGTTTTAATTATATAAAAATTTGCACCTTAGATTAAAAAAGAAACAATTAATTGTGGGGGAGGGGATCTTTGTAGTACACTTTTCCAACATAAATCTCATTCCCTAACATATATAGAAATGATCCAAATTTATAAAAATTAGAGTCATTCCCCAATTGATAATTGAGCATTCTCAAAGGAAGAAACATAATCTATCTATAAGCTCATATGAAAAGAGGCTCCAAAATCATTAATATTTACAGAAATACAAATTAAAGCAACTCCAAGATTCCACCACTTGATTTGCAGATTGGCAAAGTTAAAAAAAATAGAAAACAATAAATGTTGGAGAAGTGCAGGGAATAGGTATATTGATGCCTGTTGGTGGAGCTATAATCTGATCTATCTATGCTGACAAAACAATTTGGAACTATACCTCAACTGTTTTGAACTGATCCAACCATTCTGGAGAACAATTTGGAATTATGCCTAAAGAACTACAAAACTGTGCATACCTTTTGATTCAGCAATACCACTACTAGGTCTGTATTCCAAAGAGATTTTTCAAAAGGGAAAAGGACATATTTGTACAAAAATATTTATAGTGGCTTTATAGTGGCAAAGAATTGGATTTGAAGGGATACCCATCAATTGGGGAATGCCTGAACAAGTTCTGGTATTTGATTGTAATGGAGTACTATTGTGCTTTAAAAAATGATAAGCAGACTGATTTCAGAAAAACTTATTTGAAATGATTTGCATGATACAAAGTGAAGTGAGCCAAACAAGAAGATTGCACACAGTAACAACAATATTGTACAGTGATTAATTATAAATGATTTAGCTCTTCTCAGCAATGCAATGATCTCAGACAACTCTAAAGGATTCATAATAAAAAATACTATCCATTTCCAGAAAAAGAACTGATGGAGACTGGATGCAGACCAAAGCATAATATTTTTCATTTTCTGTATTTTTGTTTTTTTTCCTTTCAATCTGTATTTTCTTTCACAACATGACCAATATGGTAATATGTTTTGCATGTATAGCCTTTATCAAACTGCTTACTGTTTAGAAGGGTGGGTTGAGAGAGGGAGGGAGAAAATTTGAAAGTCAAATTTTTTTAAATGAATGTTAAACTGAAAAGACTTATATGAACTAATGAAAAATGAAGTGAACAGAACTAAGAGAACATTTTACACAGTAAGAGCAATCTTGTACAAAGAAGAACTATGAATGACTTGGCTATTTTCAGCAATACAATGATTCATGACAATCCCATAGGACTCTTGATGAAAAATGCTATCCTCCTCCAGAAAAAAAATGATATTATCTGAATACAGACTGAAGCATACTATTTTCCATTTTCTTTCTTTTCTTTTCTTCTTTTGTTCAAGTCATCTTGTATCAAATGATTAATATGAAAATGTTTTACATTACTAAACATGTATAACTTATATCAGATCTCTTTCTACCTGAGGGAGGGGGTAGAGAAGGTAGGGATAGAATTTGGAACTCAAAGCTTTTAAAATGTTAGAAAATTAATGTTAAAAACTATCTTTACATGTAATTGGGGGAAAATAAAAGATAATTTTTTTAAAAGTTACTCAACTGTGCAGATACATTAATCCAGTGATGTTACTAATAAAATTATACTCTAAAAAGATCAAAGAGAAAGGAAAAAAATATCCACACACACAAAATATAGCAATACTTTTTGTAGTTTCAAGGAACTTGAAACTAACAAAAAGTGGTATCAAAATAAAGAAAAATGCCTTTTCAGAGAAATTTGGGAGGACTTGTATAAACTGATACAGAATCTGATAAGCAGAGTCAGAAGAACAATTTATACTACAATATCAACATTGTAAAAATGAACAATTTTCAAAGATTAAAGAACTCTGATCAAGATCTAAGAAGTCAGATCAATTCTGATCCTATGCCTATGATTCTAAGGCATCTCTGAACGAACATGCTAATACATCTTGACAGAGAGACAATGGACTAATATGCATAATGAGACATTTTTGATATGACTAATAATGGAATTTTTTTGCTTGACTATTATTGGTTTTTAACAAGGGTTTTCCTCTTCCCCCAATGACAGGTAGGAGAAATTAATGATTGATAATTGAAAACATTAATTTTTAAAAGGGATTATCATTTCCATCATCATTGGTACCAACCAATGACCAGCTATTCTAGACACGCAGGTAAGCCCAATTATTCTAGAAACAACAGCACCCTTATGCCACTTGGCCTTGTTTCCAACAAAGCCTTTACAACCATCATCAAGAAGAGTAAACTTTATGAAGGAGAACACCAAATGCCACCCACAGAATAAGTAAGCCTCACTGAATTAGCAAGGTGAGAGAAAGAGAGGCAGGGACAGAGAAACAGAGAGAGACAGAGACAGAGAAAGAAAAGAAGAAGCAGAAGGAGGAGGAGAAAGAAGAAAAGAAGGACGATGAGGAGGTGGGAGAGAAGGAGGAGAAGAAGGAAGGAGAAGGGGGAGGAGGAAGAGAAGGAAAAGAAGGAGGAGGAGGAAGAAGGAGAAGAAGGAAGAGAGAAGAAGAAGAAGAAGAAGAAGAAGAAGAAGAAGAAGAAGAAGAAG
>JAJPUD010005893.1:62654-85578 GCA_023553655.1 Myrmecobius fasciatus
AAGAAGAAGAAGAAGGTCAAATCTCTTTCAACACCATCTTTCTCAAAGTCCAGGACCTTGAACTCAGGATCTATCAGTGTCCACTATAACAGCAGTTCTCCTGCTATCTTGGTCCCTGAAACCATTCTCCTTGAAAGCAACTTTTGTGGGAAGAAATCTGATAACATCCTCTGAAGGTTGTGTAATCCTTGTCTCCTCTGTAGACATAGTTGCTGAAGATCCTCCTCCCCAAATAGTTCTTGCCACTAAAGTTATTGATATTATCAAATTGCAACATCAGAAATTGCTATGGTTTTATTAATGGAAATAATATTAAATAAAATGTGTTACCGACTTCTCTATTTACTGCACTATCTAGCTATCCCTCTTCTAAAGAACTTTTATGTCAGGGTTAGTAGGCATGGACTTTAAGCTTTCTGATCCCAAGAGGTCTTGGTTGCCAAAGAAAGCAAACTGAAGGCTTACCTTCTGAGAGTGGAAGTAACTTGCCTAGTTTGTTATCCAAATCTTTGAAAATCTTTGTTGTTGTTCAGATATTTCAGTCATGTATGACTTTTTATCACTCCATTTGAGGTTTTCTTGGCAAAGATGCTGGAATTTGCCATTTTCTTCTCCAGCTCATTTTACAGATCAGAAGAAACTCAAGCAAAAAAGATTTAAGTGACTTGTCCAGGATCACACAAGTAGTAATTGTCTGAGGCCATATTTGAACTCAGGTCCTCCAAATGCAGTCCTCTTTCCACTGCACCACCAACTGGTATCATAAATATAGAAGTGAATGGCACCCCAAAGACCAATTAACCCAATTCCCTCACTTTACTTACTTTGTAACAAGGAAATTGAAGACCAAAATGATTTGCCCAAAGTTTCATGGGCAGTAAGCATTGGAGGCAGAACTTGAACCTAAGTTTTCTAATTGCAATGTTAGTTGCTTTTCTCTGCTTATATATAATCAGAATCAATTTTGGTCTAGTTTTTGTTTTCTTTGGGAACACTTGATTTTATGCAGTTAGCTCACAGTTGGGAATGGGAATTTAGAGTTAGGGTTAGTTAAGGGTTGGAGTGAGAAATCAAAATCCAGGACTTAGACTTAGAAATTAAATTGAAAAGAGCTGGCATCAAATTTAGGATGAGAAATTATGGTTGCCTCTTGAGATAATTAGGGATTTATAGTATCAGAAAATCAGAAAGGGTTAAGAGTTAGAAAGGGGGTTTAGGATTATAGAGTATTCAGGTAATATCAGAGAAAAGGTTAGAATCAAGGCTCCCCAGAATTAGACAGAGAAGCTAATAGGCAACAATCATGTGACCAAAAATCTCATGAATTCTGAATAGTCCATCCAGTTTTTCCTAATTCTGTTTCTCATAAACCAGCTGTGAGGACTGGGATTTGGAATGTTCAAGATTGAAGGATAGGAAACTGGTTAGATGATAGTTTCATGTTAAAAAAAAAAGTATGAGCCCTTCAAACCCTGAGATTCAGGGATTCTGATATAAGATGTAGAACTCCAGAGACAGTCCATAATTAGATACTGACTGCATGAATTAATCAAGTCTCTCTTTATAAACCTCCCTACCTCCTATTACTACTAGGAATAACACAACCAAACTGTTGCCAGTTTCAATACCATGAAAACATTATGGATGTTTGGGAGAAGTAGGATAATCTAAAATTTAGGGATATCCTGTCATATCCAGACTTGCACAAATACCATACCTGAAGTCAGAGGAGCACTGATTTAGAACTATTAGCATACTTCAGGGCAATTCAATCTAATATAAATTCTTTTTATAGATGAGAAAAATGAGAGCCAGAAAATTGAAGGAATTTTCCCCAAATTACATAGATAACTGAGCAGAGAGAGATAAGGATTCAAGTCCTCTGACTCTCAGTCAAATGTTCTTTCTACAGTATCAGACTGCCTCTTGAGGCAGTCAAGAGACATGGAATCAAATCCCAGTCCTGCTGCTTAACTATCTGTATGACCATAGGAAAGACATATAATACCTATGGATTTTATCTCTAGAATAAGGAAAAGATTAAATCATCTCCAATGACATCACTCCCTTCTGGGTTTGATTGATATCACTTCCTTCTAATTATGAATTCTACTTTGACAGAGAATATAGTCTCAGCAGGTGACACAAGGCATAGATATTTAAGGGTCCCCACGTTCTATCTAAAAGTAAGTGCTTTTGTTAAATATGGACACTTATTGGCTTAATCAATTAAAAATCCGGTGTGTACACAGACTGTACACCTCCTTAAATAAATCAAAACTATTTTCCAAGTCATTAGTCAAATCCTAAGAAACTTGTACAAAAGGAAGGTACTATCTCAGAACCAGAGAGAGGGTCTGGAAGTAGAGAGAAAGGATTCCCTAATCCTTCACAGAGATCAAGAAAGAAACATTAGTCCTGGGGCAACCAGTGAAAGGAAAAAGAAAAAGCAGGACTTATCTATGACAGAGAAAGCAACTATAGAGGAGGAGACATCAAACCTATAAGTATAGGTGTATCCAATGTATCCACCTAGTCAATGACCGAGCAAAGTCTTAAGAAAAGTTTGCTCCTTCCCAAACTTTCTCTCCTATTGCCTTATCTATTAAGAGATACTGTGATTATAACTTCTTTCACTTTGTTTTTTTTCTGTGTTTTTCCCTTTTGTTCTGTTTCTTCTTTCACAACATGACTAATAAGGAAATGTTTCACATGATTATACATATATAACCTATATCAAATTGCTTACCATGATAGGGTTGAAGGGAGAAATTTTGAAATTCAAAATTTTATTTAAAAAAAGTCATTGTCTTTACATGTAATTGGAAAAAGTAAAATTTTATTAGAATGCCTTCAAAAATTTTTTTAAAAAACATAATTTTTTGTTTTTTTATTTCCAGCAGTCTGAAATTTGCCTCAACAAAGGTGCTAAAATAAACGGGGGGGTTGTGGGAAGGGATAAATTTAAATTCAGCCAGAGCCCAATATTTTCTAAATATCAGGAATTTTCCTAATGGGAGGCTCAAAGCAATTTTGATTGAGCTCAGAACTTTTCATTTAAAATAAACTGACTGAGCCAAGTTGATATGGGACCATTATATTTTCCCTGAGGTTAAAACAAGACAATTAAAATAATAGGATGTTACAGGAACATTGATTTTAAAGCTTGAAGAGACCAAAATACTATCTACAATGCACACTGTGAGACATGTAATAAGTGAACCATAAACACAATGTTATGGGAGATTAAATAAGAGGTTATGCCCAGATGGGAAGAGGAAGAAAAGCTTCATGGAGAACTCAGCATTTGAGGAGTCATTAAGAGCCCAGGGAAACCAAGGCCAAATATATTTTAGGCTGAAAATTCAGGATGGCTTAGTGATTAATGTTGTCCTTAGAGTCAAGTAGATCTGGATTCAAATGCTACCTCTAACTCTTAGATATGTCATCATAGGTAAGTCATTTAGCCTCAGTGATCTTCAATTTATTAATTCATAAAATGTCAATGATAATCACATATATGTATACTGGCTTTGGAGTGAGTCAGTCAATGAACAAGCACTTATTAAATACTTAAAGAAAAGCAAAAATATAGTCTCTGCCCCCTCCCAGGAGTTCACATCTCTAATTTAATTCTGATGAGAAAGGTTCAAATTCTGCCTCTGATACTCACTACCTATGTAACTAAAATTTCCTAATTTGTCAAATAAGGGGGTTGGACTAAGAAGTACTTGAGTTCCCCTCCAGCTCTAGATTTGTCATCTTATCAAGAGTGGTACCTAGTTCACTGTCTGTGTGATCCCTTTTATAAAGTGTTCTGCATATTTCATAGTATCACATAAATGTCAGTTGTTGCTGTTGGTTGTAGTAGTAGTTGTGGTAGTTGTGGTTGTGGTTGTAGTTTCCCAACATATTTACATAGGTTTCTGTCTGGTAGTCTTCTTTGACTTACAATCAGTCCCCAAGCAACATTTCCTCAATATGAATAATTATCCTAACAAGAACAAAAAGGCGTTATAAATATGGAATTCAGTGCCCTATAATTTCCCCTACTCTAGATCCCAGGTGCTGGATATAAACCAGCTTTCATCGTATCCAAGGTGTCTATGTCTTTGTTTCTTTTGTTCTTGTTTGGTTTCTAAAACCCCTGTAATTTCGTTGGTATAGAATTCCTGAGAGAAAAACAAACCACCAAAAAAAAAAAAAAAAAGACCCATCTCCTTTTGCCTATATAGATGGATACCTCCTCTACAATTAAAGTTTTGGAAAGTTGCCTACAGCAGGAAGAGACTGATTGGCCTCCTCTTTCCTCCAGTCCCAGCTCACACAGCCAATTTGTGTGAATGGCAGAATTTGAACCCAGATGTTCTTGACTTCAAGACTACTCTTTATCCATTACACTGCATTGTAAAATTTTCTAAAATGACCCTCTTAAATCACAGAAAATCTAATTATATAACTGGTATATTCAAAATTTTGCTCACCATCTCTTAATGAATAAAATGGCTCCTGAAATCAAAGGATTAGATTCTGAAATATTCTGCTAGCATCATGAGTCAATGGAGTTCAGAACACAATGAAACTCTTATGTATGCATGGGCCAGTTCTACATTTTTTTTTTTGTGCAACATCCCCCAGGCTACCAAGGAAGTGAGACAAGACACACTGTTCCAACAGCATCTAAGCACCACCACCCCCCACCGTGGGGCAGTGCCTTTATTCCAAGACCACTTAATGAGTTTCCACCAAATGTGCCAGGTGTGCACAGTGTTGAAGTAGGTTCAGAAAAAGGCATGGAATAATCAGTCTTAGCTACAGATATTTATTTATTTGTTTGTTTTAATTTTTTTAATTAAAACTTTTTATTTGCAAAACATATATATGGGTAATTCTTCAACATTAACCCTTACAAAGCTTTCTGTTACAAATTTCCCCCCCCACACTCCCCACCTCTCCCCTAGATGGCAGGATATCCACTACATGTTAATTATGTTAAAATACTTGACAAATTGAATATATGTAAACATATTTCCACACTTATCATTGTTGTGCAAGAAAAATCGTATCTACAAGAAAAAAAAATCAGAGAAAGGAAACACAATGCAAGCAAACATCAATAGAGAGCATGAAAATGTTATGTTGTGGTCCACATTTCATATTCCTTTCTCTAGGTGTATATGGCCTTCTTCACTGAACAATTGGAACTGGTTTGAAACATTTCATTGTTGAAGAGAGCCATGTCCATCAGAATTGATCATCATACAGTATTGTTGTTGCTGTGTATAATGATCTCCTGGTTCTGCTCATTTCACTCAGCATCAGTCCATGCAAATCTCTCCAGGCCTCTCTGAAATCATCCTGCTGGTCATTTCTTACAGAACAATAATATTCCATAACATTCATATACCATAATTTATTCAGCCATTCTCCAATTGATGGGCATCTATTCAGTTTCAGTTTCCAGTTTCTAGCCACTATAAAAAGGGCTGCCACAAACATTCTTGCACATGTGGGGCCCTTTCCTTTCTTTAAGATCTCTTTGGGATATAGGCCCAATAGAAACGCTGGTGGGTCAAAGGGTAGGCACAGTTTGATAACTTTTTGAACATAGTTCCAAATTGCTCTCCAGAATGGCTGGATCTGTCCACAGTTCCACCAACAATGCATCAGTGTCCCAGCCTTCCCACATCCCCTCCAACATTTGTCATCTTTTCCTGTCATTTTAGCCAATCTGACAGGTGTGTAGTGGTACCTCAGAGTTGTCTTAATTTGCATTTTTCTGATCAATAGTGATTTGGAGCACCTTTTCATATGACTAGAAAGTTTTAATTTCATCATCTGAAAATTGTCTGTTCATATCCTTTGAACATTTATCGATTGGAGAATGGCTTGAATTCTTATAAATATGAGGCAATTCTTTATATATTTTAGAAATGAGGCTTTTATCAGAATCCTTAAATGTAAAGATGATTTCCCAATTTATTGCTTCCCTCCTAATCTTGACTGCATTGTTTTTGTTTGTATAAAAACTTTTTAACTTAATATAGTCAGAATTATCTATCTGGTGTTCAATTAAGAGTTCTAGTTCTTCTTTCGACACAAATTTATTCCTTCTCCACAGGTCTGAGAGGTAAACTATCCTATGTTCCTCTAATTTGTTTATAATATCACTCTTTATATATAAATCATGAACCCATTTAGATCTTACCTTGGTATGTAGTGTTAGGTGTGGGTCAAGCCATAATTTCTTCCACACTAGTTTCCAATTTTCCCAACAGTTTTTGTCAAATAGTGAGTTCTTATCCCAAAAGCTGGGGTCTTTGGGTTTATCAAACACTAAATTGCTATAGTTATTGCCTAGTTTGTCCTGTGATTCTATCCTATGCCACTGATCGACTACTCTATTTCTTAGCCAGTACCACATGGTTTTGATGACCGCTGCTTTATAATACAGTTTTAGATCTGGTACAGCAAGGCCACCTTCATCAGCCTTTTTTTTTTCATTAATTCCCTTGTACTTCTTAAACTTTTGTTCTTCCAAATGAATTTTGCTACTATTTTTTTCTAAGCTACAGATATTTATTGAACTTGACACTATGGAAACATATAAAATGCTCTGTTAAGTATCCTTGCTCTTTAGAGACTTTATAATCTCATTGGATGCTAGGATCCTAGATTATAAAATCAACAAATATTGGCAAATGCAAGAGCCTCAGAAACCACCTACTCCAACACCGCTGTTTTATAGATGGAGAAACTAAGTTCCAGAGAGGGAAATTGTCTTGCCCCCAGTCACATTGATTTGAACCTATATTTTCTGACAGTCCTAATCCCACTGCAGCAAAAATTCCACATCCTATCAAGATAAGACAATCAATGTAACAAAGTTGTATACTACATACTAAAGAAGAAATATAGACAAGAGTGTGGTAGAATCACAGGGAACATTGGTTTGGTCAGGGAAAACTTCCCAGAAGAGACTGGATTCAAAATGAGCTTCTTAGGGTTTTGGATGGGAGTAAAGAGTAGGGAAGAGTATCCTAGGCTATACGAAAGCATAAAGAATGGAAATGATAGCCTACTACCCAATGAAGATGAAGGTGTCCATAGGAGAATATAGAATCATAGATCTAAAGATAGAAGAGATTTCAAAAGCCAACCACATCATTTTACAAATAAGGAAACTGAAATCAAGGGAGATTAAATGAAAGTCATATAGGGGGTAAGTCATCAGAGGCACAATTTGTACCCACACCCTCTGTCTCCCAAGTTAGTGTTCTTTCCACTGTGCAACACTGCTGTTCAACAGTACCAATGTACCATTGGCACCAGATTATAGAGTGCCTCAAATAGTAAGTTAATGATGATATAGACAGTAATAGTTTATTATAAAGTAAGGATTGCAAAGCACTTTCCTTACAATTCTATCAGTTTTGAAGTATACATTTTTTTGAGGGGAGGGGTCTACAGCTGGGATTTCATGACTGTGAGGTGCTCTTAAAGCATCCATGCCTCCAAATAGAGAATTCACCTGTTTCTTACAATTTTTAAAAGTTGCATCGGCGGGGCAGCTAGGTGGCGTAGTGGATAGAGCACCAGCCCTGAAGTCAGGAGGACTTGAATTCAAATGTGGTCTCAGACACTTCCTAGCTGTGTGACCCTGGGCAAGTCACTTAACCCCAATTGCCTCAACAAAAAGCAAAAAAAAAAAAAAAGTTGCATCAGCATTTAATTTGCTCATAGTTATACAGCTAAAATGTATCAGAAGGAAATTTTGAAACCAAAACTTTTTGACATTAAGATTGGTTCTCTATCCAGTGTTCTACTCTGCCTCTCAATTAAATATCTTATAGCTGCTGATACTATTGTCAGAAAGACATGAATAGCCATTCAAAACCCTCAACTCCAATGTGCTAGTATCATTATTCCCATTTTATAAATGAGGAAATATCCTCTGCAAATTTAAGTGACTCACCCAGGATCATATAAAGAAAAAGTGTTGGAATTGAGATTTAAATTTAAGTTTCCAGATTTCAAGTCCAGTACTCTGACCACTGTGACTAACTGCATCTTAATTAAATAGCCCCTATATCATTATCAGAAAAAATGTTAGAGGCTAACTGAGAATTCTCAAACCCTTAGAATAGTGAAAGGCCACTACACTTTGAAGAATGTTATTAGCTAAGAAATGTTGGTTACTTTCTCATATTAAAGTCACTAAGCTACCCAGAAGTCCAGAACAAGTAGTTGGATTGGGAGCACCAGGAAAGCACCATCACTAGCTATTCTATGAAATCTCAGGCTACAATCCTAATGGCTTAGAAAACAGTTTTCCTAGATATTTCCTCCCTCAGTTAGTTTCCATAATAATGGCATAAATATCTCAATATTTCAAGAATCTATAATTTTGTGGGTGTAGAACCTCCTCTGCCAACACAGACTGTACTCTTCTCTCTAAGACTTATTGGGAGTAAGAGAATTGCTGTGGTCAAAAAAGCTTGGCTGTGTGACCAAGCTGGTGAGCCTCTCTAAACTTAGTTCAACTGGTCCTTTAAAAACGGACATCCAGAACACCCCAGGGGCCATACCCAAAGCATTTTAAGTTAGATAGGACTTGCCAGAGTTTTTCTTTTGAGTGCATAGTCTTCAAGCCATTTCCATGCCACAATGGAGCATCAGAGGAGAGCTTTAGTGGAATAATGATAATAATAATAATAATAATAATAATAATAATAATAATAATAGGGTAATGGAGATTTGGTTCATGACCAGACCACCTAAGACTCTAGATGGTAGTTCCCAACCACATATTAGACCAATGCAGAATGTTTTCACATGTTCTAGCCCTTTAGTTTCCTAAAAGTAGCTCCCTTGAGTCTTTCATGTGGATGACAGGGATGATGCCCTCCTAGGTGGCCTATGCATGTGCCAAAGTGCCATTACAATAACAACTAAAACACCCACATGAACTTAACCAACCACATGTTGACTAAGAAGCAACAAAAAAGCTGACTTGTGCATCTGTTTATATAAACAATGAAGCTGACAGCAGTAAAAGAAGCCCAGGATATTGCCTAAAGAAATTACAAATGAATTATCCCTAAGGAACTTTAATTTAATAAACAATGCAGATTATGTAAGAAAAGAATTTTAACTGTGCAACATATCACAGTAGATTGCAAAATTTTAGCATCTAATGAATACTTAAAAGAAAAAAAATAGTATGTCAAGTGAACAGAAATACATACCAGAAGCTAACCATCCTCCAGAAACTAATAGACAACAAATCCCTGTATTGCAAATATGTAGCAAAATCTGTCTCCATTTGGCTCACAGGAAGGCCAAGATAGATATATCTCTAGATACATCTCTCCTCATCCTTTTCCAGGGGAGACTTTAATTTCTACCCTTAAGAGAAAGCAAGAGTCTGGGACCAAAAACTTGGCTACTTTACTCTCCTTGGAGACTGAGATAGCAGCTAAAATTATAATTGCTTTCTCCCTTGTATTGCAGTTTTTTCATTCTATCTAAATTCCTGATCATTATTCATTAATGAAGAAAAGGGGCCCCACGGTTTGTTTCTCTTCCCACTAAGTACCACTTTCACAATATGCACAAATAGCAAAGAAAATCATTTATCCAATTCAATAGAAAAATAGAAATCAGAAAAAATAAACATATGAGAATACATACCAGACAATACAAAGTACAGGAGTGCTCACATTAAGGGAGAGGTAACTTAGCTCAATTAAGAGAGAATCCCAGATCTCTTCCAAGTATCCAGTATAGCAAGCTGGGGATGGGAATACAGCTCCACATGCCCTTCTTCCCAGGATTTTTTCCTTTCTTCAGCTATCTGAAGAGAGGTTGACATCATCCACCTTCTCTCACAGATTTGGAAGCCAGAAGCACCCAAAAGGACACAAGAGAATTCTTCCCTGTCTTGCTATTTCCCACCCTTCATAGACATGGGACATTGACCCCTACTAATGAGGAGAGAGTCTCATTGCAATAGGCTTTGGAACTCAGATTATATAAAAATACCAAAATATTCTTGAGAATTCAAGAAATAAACTATCCTGAAACTAAAACTTGACTTGAGATCAAACTGTTGCACCTAATCTCCTAGTCATAACAAGGATCCATAACTATTCTTTTCATTAAAGTAAATTTCTATTAACATCTTTTTTTCTTACATCACAAATATTTCTCAATTTCTTCTCCTAGAAGCTCATCCCTTATAAAAAAAAAGAATAAAAAAGAAAGGGAAAAACCTATTCAGTAAAACTAAACAACATTTCAAAAACATGCAGTATTCCACATCCATAGTCTTCCATCCTCTGCAAAGATGAGCTTCCTCAATCTCTTCTTTAGTTTCAAATTTGGCCATATTTTTTATTGTTTTGTTATTTTATCTATTGATATTGCTATAATCATTGTGTATGTTATTTCCCCATTCTATTTATTCTTACTTGCATCAATTCATGTGTCTTCCTATCCTTTGAAACTCCCTTCAATGTATAACTGTTCACCAGATGCCACAAGAGAAAGAATCGCAGAATGCCTTCTGACACAAATAGTGAGACAAAGAAAAAGCTAAAACTGATAGACCTTCTTGAAAAACCTGCATGATTCCGCTCACATATTAAGTTGAAAACGATATATGGGGGAAATCCATAATCTTCTAATGAAGGTCCTTACACTTTCAGTTGGTCTGTGAGGAAGCTTTTCCTTACAATGAACTGGTCTGTCATTTCCTCCACTGTTCCTAATTTTACCCTCTGAGATTGAGAAAATAATTTTAATCCTTTTTCTACATGAAAGTCTTCCAAATACTTAAAGACAACTATATTCCTCACTTCCCAATTATGCTTTTATATTTTCTTCTCTGTGGTAACTTCCTCAGTTCCCCCAAACAGGTAAGCCATAGATTTTAATTCTTCACTAAAATTTTTTCTTTGAAGATAAACTCCATCTTGTCTCAACTTCTCTTTTTTCAAAAAAAAATTGTTCGATTACTAAACATTTAGATTTTCTTCCTCCCACCTCCCTACCCAACTTAAAAAAAAACCTTATAACAAATATACACAATTAAGCAAAACAAACTCCCATATTGGCCAAATCCAAAAGTGTATGTTTCATCCTATCTATTTAGCCCACCATCTGTCTCTAGAGTTGGATAGTATTCTTTATCATCAGACCTCTAGAAACAGGGCTGATCATTCAGAGTTCTTGAGTCTTTCAATGTTGTTTTTTTTACAATGTTATTGTTATAGTATAAATTGTCCTCCTTCTGGTCCCTTGACTCTGAATCACTTTGTGTCCCTAATTTTATCTGAAACCATTCTCTTTGTTGATTTTTTACTGAATAATTATATTCCATTACATTTATATAGCATAATTTATTTGTCCATAACCTAGGTACCATCTTAATGTCTTGTTCTCTGTCACTAAATAAAAGAGAACTGCTATAAATATTGTAATAGACAAAGAACTTTTTCCTCTTTCTTTGATCATTAGGTAGAGCTTGCTCAAAGAGTATACACAGTTTAGCAACTTTGTAGGTATAGTTCCACATAGCTTTCTAAAATGACTGTTATTTTTATTTTTCTTGAGAGTTTTTTTTTTCATTAGGGTAGATCTGTTTTCTTTCACAACATGGCTTTTATGGAAATGTTTTGCATAATTTCACATGTAATTTCTTAATTGGGGATGAAGCCAAGGGAGATCTTAAATTTTAAAAACAACTACAAAAAATGTAATTGGGGAAAATATTAAATAAATAATTTTATTAAAGCTTTTTATTTTCAAAATATATGCCTCGATAATCTTCAGCATTCACCCTTGCAAAGCTTTGTGTTCCAAATTTTTTCCCTCCCTTCCTCCGAACCCCTCCCCTAGACAGCAAGTAATCCAATATATGTTGCACAATATTTGTACAATTCTCCTATATATAGTTCCACAATTATCATGCTGCACAAGAAAAATCAGATCAAAAAGGAAAAAAAGGAGAAAGAAAACAAAATGCAAGCAAATAACAACAAAATGAGTAAAAATACTATGTTGTGATCCACAGTCAGTTCTCACAGTTTTCTCTTTTGGTGAATATGGTTCTCTTTATCACAAGACCATTGGAACTGGCTTGATCATTCCATTGTTGAATAGAGCCACATCCATCAGAACTGATCATCATATAATCGTGGTATTATCATGTACAGTGATCTCCTGGTTTTGCTCACTTCACTTAGTATTAGTTCATGTAAGTCTCTCCAGGTCTCTCTGAAATCATCCAGCTCATCATTTCTTATAGAACAATAATATTCCATAACATTCATATACCATAACTTATTCAGCCTTTCTCCAACTAATGAGCACCCACTCAGTTTCTAGTTTCCTGACACTACAAAAAGGGCTGCCACAAACATTTTTGCACATGTGGGTTCCTTTCCCTCTTTTATGCTCTCTTTGGGATACAAGCCCAGTAGAAACACTGTTGTATCAAAGAGTATACAAAGTTTGATAGTCCTTTGAGCATAGTTCCAAATTGCTTTCCAGAATGGTTAAATCAGTTCACAACAACAATAATGTATTAATGTCCCACATTTCCTCCAACATTATCTTATCTTTTCCTGTCATTTTAGCCAATCTGAGAAGTATGTACTGATACCTCAGAATTATCTTAATTTGCATTTCTTTGATCAATACTGATTTAGAGCATCTTTTCGTATGACTAGAAATGCTTTCAATTTCTTCATCTGAAAATTGTCTATTCATATCCTTTAAGCAAAATAAATAATTTTTTTAAAAATTAAAATGACTGTTTTGTCAGTGCATTTCCTATATTGTAGTCTCTGTGATAGATGAGAACTTGACACTTAAAGTATATAAGGAATGGTTAAAAATGTACAGAAGCAACTTCTTGTTTTCAATGGATAAAATAGTTAAAGGACAGTGAAGAGAGAATAAGACTGGGAAGAAGCTGACATAAAAGGAGCTAGCATAATATTCAAAACAGAAAATGCAAATTTTTAAAAAGGCTTTAAAATGTTCAAGCTCAGTAATATTCAGAGATACAAATTTTAAAACCATTGAGGTACCATCTCATATCTAACAAATTGGTTAAAAAAAGATTTTAATGTAATAAAACTCAATATTGGTAATTGGAAATATCACAAACTAATAGAATCTTTGGAGAACAATCTGTCAATTTGCAATAAAATTTACAAAAGTAATCATACCCTTTGAGCTAATCATTTGATTATTGGGACTATGCCTTGAGAGTTTTGCAAGAAAGGGAGGGGGGAAAAGCTAACTATTCAAAAAAAATTTTTTGATGGCAGTGTTATTTGTAATTGCCTCAAACTGCAAATGATTGAAACATCTACTGATGATTTTTTTTGGTTTTGGTTTTGGTTTTTGCTGAGGCAATTGGGGTTAATTGACTTGCCCAGGGTCACACAGTTAGGAAGTGTTAAGTGTCTGAGACCAAATTTGAACTCAGGTCCTCCTGACTTCAGGGCTGGTGCTCTATTCACTGTACCACCTAGCTGCTCCACCTAATGATGACTTAATGAAAAAATGTTTAAATAAATTGTAGTACATTGATGTAATGGAATGGTATGTTCAATAGGATCAATAAGTATGAGGAATATAAAGAAACCTGGAAAGACTTTTTGAAGTAGAGCTAATTTTTCATTTTTAAGATAGGTACACACTAACTCCAGTCATATAATGAACAAAGAAACATGATAGGAAGTTAGAAGCACTGACTGAAAACATATTAAATTATTCCATGGATCAAAATTCATTTATTTAAATACACATAGTTTCAAAGCAAGTTTTGTTATTTGTATCAATATTTGCTGTTGTTTACACAAAATTTTGTAAAATGCGGTACCCACAACTAGGCACAATACTTTAAGTGTAGTCTAACTATGGCAGAATTTAGTAGCCTATCATTTCTCTCATTCTGAACATTGTATCTTATTAGAGCCTAGAATAGTATTGATGTTTTTTGCTAATATATATCATATTGTTAATTCATTTCAAATTTGTAGTCCACTGAAATCCTTAGATTTTTTTCTCCAATATACTGTTGTTTGATCATCTTATACTCAAGAAATTATTTTGATATATAAACATAGGATTGTGTGATCTAGGTCTCAATTTCCTTATCTGGAAAGTAAGGGGATCCTTAAAAACAAGGATCATGTTATAAGGGAGATGGGTAGTAGCTTATGACTTAGTAATAAAATAAGTGTAAAGGGCAGTTGGGGGTAGGGGGAAAGTACTGAAAGACTACAGCAGAAAATATAGTTTCTGGGCATACTCTGACTCCCATAAAATGGGAATCTATAAGGGAGAGTGTTCATTTCCTAAGAGATGGGTTTGGTAAATGGGATATATGATCACCCCAGCATTCTACACCAACCTATATGAGGAAAAATTAGATCTTACCCTCTGGATGAAGCTTACCCTTTGTGACTTGGGAAGTTTTTATTGTAATATTGGATTGAAATGAGACATTCTTAGTTGATTTAACAGTTAACAAAAGTTAACTAATCCATAGCAAAAGAATATCTCACAAAGATATTCAGTGTGAATGCCACTGAATTAATATTAGTCATACAGACAGTCCATTAACAGAAGTCTGAGAGAAGAAGCTGGAGATCCCCTTGGCCTTTTTTACTCAGGCAAACCAGAAGTCACATCAATTACTTGAGTTGGTTTGTAACCAATAAATCTCTTAAACAGTTTCAATACCTCTTAATGAGAACTAATCCATACTGTTTTTAATGAAGCCTTTAAGTTAGACCTATCTACTTGAGAAGAAGTATTGGTCCTATCATATCCAAATGGCATCAGTTTTAGCTATAAGGTTCTTCAGCAGCATCACCTATAGGATGAGCATTCCAAGTGATGAGATTAGAGTTGAAGATCTGGACCACAATGGTTCTCTAGACCAATGACTTGGTGCAAACAGATAGGCACATTAGCAATGAGATGAGCAGGTAACAGTATTTGTTGCTCTGCTACAGTGGGTAAAAGATGATAGACCTTCTTTTATAAGGATGCAAAATGACCCTTTTAATAAAACGGGTGGTAGCTTATGACTTAGTAATAATAACAGAAAGCTTCCATTGTTAAATGGAAATGGTACATTCAAGATCACATTTTCCTAGGTCTCTTGAGGATATGTGGCCTTCACAAACAGTTTTCAACTCTGCCAGAGGCTGACGCCTCCAGTCCTATCCCTGACATCTACTTTCCTATGATAGTGCAATAAGGCCCTGCCTATAAGGACCTGACTCTTGAAAATATTGTTATTCCTATATCAGCAGTAGTTCCACCTGCTACAAGAGGAGCATGGATATTTGGACTTCAATGGCCAAAACTCAGGTAATAGAGGTGGGGACCCTGGAAAATCCTCACATTGTGATGAGTTGCAACCTGCATAGTTGGCAAGTTAGGGAGACTTGAGGGATAGAGTGGATAAGGTCCTCTTCCTCACTGATGCTTGAGCAACTAAAATCTGGGTCTGGGACCTAGAAAGAACAGGAATGGAAAATCAAATGTGCTCCTTTTTGTATTTCAGACCATTGGAGGAATTTTCTGATGTTTCTCTCATAAACATTTAGTAGGTATGTCAGTGAACTGAACAACTATGGTGATGCTCTGAGAACAGCTGACAAGGGAGATTGGGTCCATCACTATATGAACAAGAGATCCATGATAGCATGTTATAGGGAGATTAAAGCAAATATTTTTATCCAATGGTACACCTTATACCAATTGAAATAATCATCTCTGAAAGATCATTATGGCATGACTTACCTATGATTGGTAATTCAAATACACTGGCTCCTTTCTGGCCACCAACACCATGTTCCCTCATCAGAGTGAAAAGTTTGCCCTTACTGCAATTGATACTTATTGGAAATATGGCTTTGTTGTGCTAGCCAACTCTACATCAACCACCATCAAAGCTCTTATAGAAGATACAGTTTTCCTTATCTTTAGGCCTTCCTATACCTTTGATCAAGACAGCTACTTCACTTCAAAGGTGTGAGATTGAGCTCACCACCATTATATCCACTGAGTTTTCAATGTCTGCTACCATCTTCATGAAATTAGAATTGTTGAATATTGGAATGAGATCTTGAAACAACTTCATCATCATGTCTCTTGACTATTGTGATTTGTTTCCCATCTCAACAGAAGCAATTAACTGGAACAAATCAATACTACCCTATGAATGAGCATGACTACTGTCCAGTGTCCTCCAAGAAGATTTATCCATAAAGAATGGACTACTTTCAGACAGACCTGATTGATTTTTTTCCAATTCATCTTTAATCTATCCCCTGCTCAGAATCTGAGAGATCTCAAGGTCCTTACTCCTCAAAGAACTCCATACAACCTGGGGAAATTTGCCACCTTGATTGGCAAGTCTATTTTACCCTCAAAATTATATATATACTTTTTTTTTCTCCAGAAAGTGGGTGAACATAGGATGAGATTGTTGGGAGGTGTCTTGCTTCCCAATAATACCAGAGAAGTGACATTATCTTAGGATAACTAACCTACTTATTCAGTGTCATTCCAATTAAATTACAAAAAAAGATTTTTTATGGAGCAAAAAAATAATAACTAAATGCATTTGGAAAAACAAAAGATCAAGAATATCAAAGGAATTCATGAAAAAAAATGAAAAGGGAGGAGATCCAGCAGTGTCAAATCTTAAACTGTTTTATAAGGCAATAATTATCCAAATACTTTGTACTATTTGAGAAATAGAATAGTGAATCAGTGGAATGTAGTAGATATGAAATACACAGGAATAAATAATTGTAATAACCCTGAATTTGACAAATGTAAAGATTTAAGCTTGTGTTTGACAAATGCAAAGATTTAAATTTTCAAGATAAAAATTTATTATTTGATAAAAATTCATTATTTTATAAAAATCATTGGGAAAATTGGTAAATAGTTTGGGAGAAACTAGGTATAGACCAAAGTGCTACTGGCCTACCCATGAACAATTACTATTTTTCTAATTACTTAAATCTGACTTTATTTGTATAAAAATGTTTTATAATATGTTCACTTAGTTCCTGGGTTTGTCTTGGCAAATATACTCCCAGACACTTTGTATTGCTTATCGTTGTTTTAAATGAAATATCTCTTACTATCTCTTCTTGCAGGGCTTTATTGGTAATATACAGAAATACTAAAGAATAAATTTACTTTATATCCTTCTAAAACATATATCTTTAACAACTATTGTTTTAACTAGCTTTTTAGATGAATCTCTAGAGTTTTTCTAGTATTTCATCATATCTACAAAAGGACACAATTTTATTATTTCCTCATTGCCCATTTTGATTCTTTCAATTTCTTTTTCTTCTCATTACTATTTTTTTTTTTTTGGCTGAGGCAATTGGGGTTAAGTGACTTGCCCAGGGTCACACAGCTAGGAAGTGTCTGAGACCAGATTTGAACTCAGGTCCTCCTGACTTCCGGGCTGGTGCTCTAACCACTGCGCCACCTAGCTGCCCCCTTCTCATTACTATTGCTAGCATGTTTAGTACACTATTGAATGATATTTGTGATAATGGGCATCCTGTTTCATTTCTGATCTTTTGAGGAAGACTTCTAAGTTATCTCTGCTATAGATAATGCTTGCTGATGATTTTAGTTAAATGTTTCTTATCATTTTAAAGAAAAATATATTTATTTCTATACTTTAGAGTGTTTTGTTTTGTTTTGTTTTGTTTTTGAGGCAATTAGGGTTAAGGGACTTGCCCAGGAACACATAAGCTAGTAAGTGTTAAGTGACTGAAACTGGATTTGAACTCAGGTCCTCCTGACTCCAGGGCTTCCATCTAGCTGGACCTCAAGTGTTTTGTTTTGTTTTTTTAATAGAAATAAGTATTATTTTGTCAAAACCTTTTCAACATCTATTAATATAATCTTGTGATTTTGGTAACTTTTCTTAATTACGTAATCAATAATGTTAATAGTTTTCTTTATATTGAACCAGCCCTCTATTCTTGGTATAAATCACACTTTCTCATAATGTATAATCTTTGTAGTTTATTGTTGTAATCTCCTAGCTAGTATCTTATTTAGGGTTTTTGCATGAATACACATTAATGAAATTGGTCTGTAGTTGCTATCAATCAGCACCATATTTGCTTCATTAAAGGAATTTGGTAGAACCCTTTCTTTCCTCTGTTATTTCTTTCTTTTTTTTTCTCCTGAGGCAATTGAGGTTAAGTGACTTGCCCAGGGTCACACAGCTAGGGAATGTTAAGTGTCTGAGACTGGATTTGAACTCAGGTCCTCCTCCCTTCAGGGCTGGTGCTCTATCCACTGCGCCACCTAGCTGCCCCTTTCCTCTGTTATTTCAAATATTTTATTGAATATGGGAATTAATTGATCTTTAAATGTTTCTTAGAATTCATTTGTAAAGCCATTTAGTCCTGGTGATTTTTATTTCTTAGAAAACTCATTTATGTGTTTGTGGCAGCCCTTTTTGTAGTGGCAAGAAACTGGAAATTGAAAAGATGTCCATCAATTGGAGAATGGCTGAATAAATTATGGTATATGAATGTTATGGAATATTATTGTTCTGTAAGAAATGACCAACAGGAGGATTTCAGAAAGGATTGGAGAGACTTGCATGAACTGATGCTGAGTGAAATCAGCAGAACCAGGAGAACATTATACACAGCAACAAGACTATACGATGATCAATTTTGATGGACATGGTTCTCTTCAACAATGATGTGATTCAAACCAGTTGTTCTGTGATGAAGATAGTCATATACATCCAGAGAGAGGCCTGTGGGAACTGAGAGTGAACCACAACACAGCATTTTAACGCTTTCTGTGAATATTTCCATGCATTTTGTTTTCCTTCTTAGGTTGTTTTTTTTCTTCTTCTCTTTCTAGATCTGATGTTTCTTGTGCAGTAAGAAAACTGTATAGATATGTATACATGTATTGTATTTGTCATATAATTTATCCTATTTAGCATGTATTAGGTTACCTGTCATCTAGGGGTTGGGGGTGGGGGGAAGGAGGGGAAAAGCTTGGGAAAAAAAGTTTTTGCAAAGGTCAATGTTGAAAAATCACTCATATGTTTTGTAAATAAAAAGCTTTATATATTAAAAAAAAGCCTCCAAGAAGATAACTGAATGCTAAAAATGCTTGATGGTTCTGTCACAGAAGAAGCAAAATAGCATTTGGCCACCAACATGGAATGTTTCTGTTTGTCTAGGTTTGCCTACAAAACCAATATGAGTAAATTTCCCTTTGGGATTGAACCAAATCAAACAAATGTTGGCTAAGATTTCCATTTCATTTACCTTGGGAATATAAGGCGTGGCAAGTTCTTGGCACTGGTTGGCAAAGAGAATCTTTGACTTTAGAATCCTGACTTTAAGCAGTAAGATTCCAAACAAACACAGCAGGTGAAGTCATTTTGCCAGCGAGTTTCACTTGACTGTTTTTAATTTGTTTCATAGAAAGGCTCAATTAATTGAAGAAGGTGAAAAGATAGATCTGGAAATGACCTGATGTAGAAATGAAGAAAGGAAGGAAACAAATATTAAGTGCCTACTCTGTCTCAGACACTTTGCCAATATCTTATTTGATCCTCACAACAACCCTGTGAGGTAGGTGGTATTATTGTCATCCCATTTTACAGTTGAAGAAACTGAAACAGAAGTTGTGAGTTGCCTAGTGTCACACAGCTAGAAAGTGGTTAAAGTAAAATTTGAACTCAGGCTCAGTACTTTCTTTACTGTGCTACATAACTGCCACAGAAGATACATAAAGAGTTGGTTAAAAAAAACATAGCAACAACTTACCAACACTGGATTGAGGGTAGGACCTTAGAGGACTTTTCATTCTACCTTTCTTTTTTTTTTTTTTTTTTTGGACTTTAGTTTCTTCATCTGTAAAATGAGTTGGTTGGACCAGACAAACTTTGAGGTCCTTAACAGCTCTAAATTCTGTGATCTTCTGACTTTCATAAATGAGAAGTGATGTTCTCAGAACTAATGAAATATAGCATTCCTTCCCCTTCCCAGAATCTAAGACTTTGTGAAATAAACCTTCATGGACTTCAGTTTCCTCATGGGTCTAAAGATACATGTAACATCTATTGCATAGTATAGTTATGAGACTCGTGTTCCACAGAGCATAAACTTAGATATGGAATGGATCTTAGAAATCATCTAGTCCAATTTTCATTTTATTTTCCCTCATGAAAAAACAGGCCCATAAAAATGTTGACTTCCCTCAGAGGTCTAGTAGGTAGCTAGGCCAGGTTTCAAACCCATTGTTGTCAAAGATTGAGATAAGGTGTGTAAAATGTCTTGTGAGCCCAAATGGTTCAGCCTTTACTAGCTTTCTGAATCTGGACAATTAATTTCATCTTTCTGAGACATAATTTCCAAATCTATAAAATATGAACAATAATCCAAAACATTGCTATAAAGAGGGTACTTTTCAAACTTAAAGTATTTTGAAAATAGGATCCCTTTCCTAAATTTCAGCCATTATTACTTTTACCAGAGTTATAATCATTTTTATTTTTAACTCCCACTTGCCCTTTCTTTGGTTCATTTTAGTTGCCCTTATCAAGACTTTCCCTACTTCCATTATTTGTTGTTTGCTTATCAAAAATCATTTCAAGAATGTATCAAACCAGGAAATAAAACTTCCATTATACAAGGTGCCAGAACCTTACAGGGGCACAACAGTATACTCAAAGCAACAGAAGAGGCCTGCTCACTGCATTTTGTGTTAGGCTCTGGATGAGACTTAGAAGGAAGATAGACTACTGACCTTGGATCCATTACACAATTCTGATATCAATAATGGGAGAAGCCTGGCATAGGCAACACAAGAGGAGAAGGAGGAGGAAAAAGGAAAAGAAGGAGGAGAAAAAAGGAGGATGAAAGAGGAAGAAGAAGAAAGAAGAAAAAGAAGAGAGGGAATAGTGGGAAGATGGCAGGAAACTACCTAGATCTCCCAAATTCCCCCAATTTAAAATAGTGTCTCAAGGTAAAGCAGTCATCCATCCTAAAACAATTTAGGATTAGGAAAGATTTAACCTCCCAGGGTGATGGTCTGGACTGATTGAAGTAGAGACTTCATGGCAGATACTGCAGAGTCAGCAAATAGTAAGTTCTGGGTGCAACTATGTAGGTGGTAGCCTTAGCTTTGGGAGCTTTTACTCCAATGATAATGTGGGGTTTGGGTGATAAATCAGGGGAAGATTTGGGGGCCCTCTGTTAGTGCTGGATACAGACCCAGCCTTGCTGAGAAGAGAGGAGTCTCAGGTTGTGGCTTTAGGCAAAAAGGTATAAACACATGCCTGTGAGTATAGTCATAGAGGGACAGGGCCTCTAATAGTTATGGTTACTCACGAGAGCAGTCTGTGGTGTTGGTTCTAGGGCAAAAGGGCAAAAAGATGGTTGGGGCCACCTGGGAGCCTGCAGGAAGCAGGGATTGTCATTGGCAATAGAGCTCAGGGCTTCAGTTGAGGTTCGGGGACAATGAGAAATGCTTGAGGTCACTTACAGACTAAAACACGAGTTGTAGGAACAGTGACTACACCTGGCCTTTGGGTTATAGAGTTCTGAAAGAACCAAGAGGTCAAAAACTCCTAGATAGATCTCACAAAACAATAGCTTGGAAAACCTGAAGCTTGAGACATTATCCCCCATGCCATGACAGCAGAACTCAACTCTGACATAAGGTAAATGGTCAAGAAATTATTAGTCGTTGGGCTGAGCCTAGATGGTGGAGTAAAGGCAGGAACCTGTTGACCTCTCTCCCAAACTACTCCAAATTCTTTACATAATGGCTCTAAACAAATTTTAAAGCATCAGAACACACAAAAGATGGAGTAGAACATTTTCCAGCTATGGACAACTTAGAAGGTCTCAGGAAAGTTCTGTGGTACTAGGGTAGGAATCCAGTGAGCAATCCTAGTGCAGGCTATGCCAGCACAACCCCAGCCTTGGCCCCAGCATCAGCAAAGCAGGAATTGGCCTAGGGACCTCTAGTGGCAGTACTGGTGGCTTCTAGACCATTCAGCCTTCAGATACCAAAGACAACTTGGAAAATTGCCAGAAAAGGTTTATCAGTAGGGTGAGAGGGCCTTGAGAAACCCGTAAACTAGAAGTGATCATGGGTACTTGTGGCTGTGGCAGCTTCCAAAGGTCTCAGCTCACAAGAGATATCTATTAGCACTGATTCTGTTGCTTTGGCAATTAGATCTTACAGCTACAGTGAGTCAGGGCAGAAAAGAATGCTTGCAGTTAGATTCCTAGAAGATCTCTGAAAACCGCTGCAAAAAAACCTCTTAAGTTTGGGACAGTGCACCCTCCATTGAGTCCTACTTTACAAAGAGGTAAAAGCTGAGCTAATATCTAGGAAAACGAATAGACAACAGAAAAAGTTTCAGACCATAGAAAGTTACTATAGTGACAAGGAAGATCAAAACACCCACTCAAAAGAAAATAACAGTAAGTCAAAACTCTTACATCCAAAACCTCCAAGAAAAATAAGAATTGCAAGACAACCCTGAGATACCACTTCACACCTGTCAGATTGGCTAAAATGACAGGAAAAGTTAATGATGAATGTTGGAGGGGTTGTGGGAGGGCTGGGACACTGATGCATTCATTGTTGGTGGAGCTGTGAACGGATACAGCCATTCTGGAGAACAATTTGGAGCTATGCTCAAAAAGTTATCAAACTGTGCATACCCTTTGACCCAGCAGCATTTCTATTGGGCTTATATCCCAAAGAAATCATAAAGGAAGGAAAAGGCCCCACATGTGCAAGAATGTTTGTGGCAGCCCTTTTTGTAGTGGCTAGAAACTGGAAATTGAATAGATGC
>JAJPUD010005893.1:90578-101205 GCA_023553655.1 Myrmecobius fasciatus
GTTTTTAGTAGGAATGGATGTTGGATTTTATCAAATGCTTTTTCTGCATCTATTGAGATTATCATATGTTTCTTGTTAATTTGGTTATTAATATAGTCAATTATGTTAATAGTTTTTCTAATATTGAACCATCCCTGCATTCCTGGTATAAATCCTACTTGGTCATGGTGTATTATTCTGGGAATGATTTTCTGTAATCTCTTTCCTAATATTTTATTTAAGATTTTTGCATCAATATTCATTAAGGAGATTGGTCTATAATTTTCTTTCTCTGTTTTTGTTTTACCTGGTTTAGGTATCAGTACCATGTCTGTATCATAAAAGGAGTTTGGTAGGAGTCCTTCATTCCCTATTTTTTCGAATAGTTTATATAATATTGGAGTTAATTGTTCTTTAAATGTTTGGTAGAATTCACATGTAAATCCATCTGGTCCTGGGGATTTTTTCTTAGGGAGTTGATTAATGACTTGTTCTATTTCTTTTTCTGAAATGGGACTATTTAAGTAACTTATTTCCTCTTCTGTTAATCTGGGTAATCTATGTTTTTGTAGATATTCCTCCATTTCACTTAAGTTATCAAATTTATTGGCATACAGTTGGGCAAAGTAACTCCTGATTATTGCTCTAATTTCCTCTTCATTGGTGGAAAGTTCTCCCTTTTCATTTTTGAAACTAACAATTTGATTTTCCTCTTTCCTTTTTCTAATTAAATTAACTAGAGGTCTATCTATTTTGTTGGTCTTTTCATAAAACTAACTTTTAGTTTTATTTATTAATTCAATAGTTTTTTTACTTTCAATTTTACTAATCTCTTCTTGGAGGCTTTTTACAGCATCTGGGACATCATCATTATTATTATTAGTTGTTATTTTGGACAGGACCAGTGATTTCATTGGTAAAGGGATCTCTTGGTAAGAAAATATTCCCATGAAAGCTGATTTGCAATTATCCTATACAATCCATATTCTTATAGAGTTTCCCAGGGGCATTGAGAGATTCAGTTCCCTACCCAGGGTCACATATAGCTCTATGTCAGAGACAGAAGCCACATCTCTCTGAATCAAAGCCACATCATCTCTTTACACCACAACAGAAAGCCTATCATCATTTTCAATCACCATTTATCACCATCAGCAGACTAGCTCCCTCCTACTATCTGGAACTATTCTGGGCCTCTCCCTCCTCCTGGTTCATCTTACAATTTGGGGACGTAAATGTTCTTCAGAAGAAACAATGCTGGAAAGCTGTTCATAGTGCCGGGTCATACCTCCTTCCTTACTCCCGGCTTCCTCTTGATTCTACTCAAAAGCCTTTCCAAGTCAACAAAGGAATTAGTCACCTGGCCATCCAGGGGAAGCAGCTGTTCCAGTGGTTCTCTCCAAACTTGTTGTTCAATATTGAGACTCTTCACAAGCCATAGACTCAGAATCATAAGATTTTTTAAATATAGTTTTTACTTTATTTTTAATTTATGGAATAAAACAAGCATTTCCAGAAAAAGTATAATAAAATTTTTTAAATGATTGTACATGAAACTGCAAATCTGTTGTGTACGACTTGCCATTCTTTTTGCACATAAATAAATAAAGTTATCATGTAAATTTTTTCCTTGTCCCTCCACCCTAGAGATGGCTATTGTTAGATACAAATATGTATGTCTTATATACATATGTATGTATATACATTATATGCACATGAACACGTGCATATAAATACATGTGTGTATATGAATATGAAACATGTAAATACATGTGTCTGTGTAGATATGCATACATATATAAGTACATGTAGACTTATAAAGACTTATATACATATATAAATACATCAAATGCACATGTAAATATATATGGATGTATGTGAATACATATACATAAATACCTATAAATATACATATTTAAGTGTATATATACATATAAATATGACTATACACAAATACATATACATGTATAAATGCATCTGTGCATTTAAATGTACATACATATATGAAGACAAACATATGTAGATAGATACATTATAAATGCATATACACCTACATATGTACCTATGCATATAAATATATATATATACATATAAATCTGTGTGTAAATAGGTTTTATATGAATAAATATATAATATATAACTATACATGAATGTATAAACACACATGTATGTGTAGATATGCATGTATATAGGCACATGTATACCTATATACACACATTATATGTCTACATAGTTAAATACATTAAATGTACATGTAAACATACACATATAAATATACACAAATGTACACATATGAGCACATATATAAATGTGTGTGCACATAATACACATATATGAATGTATATATGCACATCTAGACAGGCTTGCATCTGTGTACATGTGTGTGTACATATATGTGCAGATGTGCCTTTATATATAAAATACATATAAGTATACATACACATGTAAATACATTAAAAGTACATTTAAATATACATACCTATATAAATACATATATACATAGAAATATGCCTATATATGAATGTCTGCATATATATAGATAAACATGTATATAAATACATATTGTATAGGCATACTTTTGTGAATATGTATACCATATATGTACATATAAGCATGTGTGTATGAATGCATATATGTGCATGGGTGTGTACATATATGAATAACTATGTGCATATAAATATACATACATGTGTATGCATATGCATGTGTGTGCATTTTGTGTGTAAAATTATTCTGCACCTACTTCTATTTATCAGTTCTTTCTCTGAGTGCAGATAGCATCTTTCTTCCTATGTCCTTGATAGTTTACTTGGATATTTGTGATAGTCAAAGTGATTTATTCCCTCAAAGTCATTCTTAAAGCAATATTGCTGTTATTGTCTATATTTTCTTAGTTCTGCTCATTTTTCTCTTCACTATTTCATGCAAGTTTATATATGTTTTGTTCAACATATATTGGATTACTTGCCATCTAGGGGAGGAGGTGAGGGGAAAGGGAGGGATTTAGAACACAAGGTTTTGCAAGGATCAATGTTGAAAAATTATCCATGCATATGTTTTGAAAATAAAAAGCTTTAATTTTAAAAAGAAAAGAAGGCTAAGGGGCAAAATTGAAAATATTTAAAAAAAAAACTTTACCCATGTTTTCCTAAGATCATTGAGCTCATCATTTCTTAGGGTACAGTAGTATTCCTTCACAATTATATACCACCACTTGTTCAGCCATTCCCCTGTTGATGAAATTTCCAGTTCTTTATCACCAGAGAGAGCTGTTATAAACATTTTAGAAGATGTAGATTCTTTTGGCTTTTTTTCCTAATCATCTTTGTATTGTATAAGAATTTCATTGTATTGTATAAGAATCATAAGATCTTAGTTCAAGTTGCAATTTGCTAGTTGGATGATCTTAATCAAGTCACTTCACTTTTCATTCCCAAGGGCACTGGGAAGCCCAGGATCATAGAGCCAGAATGTGTGATAGGCAAGACTTGGACCCAGATGTTGCTTATTTTGAGTAACTCTATTTGACCTCTATCCTATCTCTATGCTGCCTCACTTTAGGGAGCTCTAGGATTGTAAGGGATTTTTTGTTTGTTGTTGTTTTGTTTTGTGAGGCAATATGGCTTTAGTGACTTGTCCAGAGTCACACAAATAGTCTAGTGTCTGAGGCCCCTTTTGAACTCAGGTTCTCCTGACTCCAGAGCTGGTGCTCTATTCATTGTGCCACCTGGCTGTCCTTAGAAATGTGAATTATTGAATTGTTACTTCTCTAAATCCAAAATGTTGTCTCCCCCATGAGAGAAATAGAGAAGCAGTTTGATGCCATGGAAAGAGTCAGAGGCTGAAGAAATAAAAGATTGGTTCTAACAATTAGGAACCTTAGAAAGTAACTTTTCTCATCTGAAAATATAAGTGTAATAAATATTTATTATATTCTATCTCTATGATATTTTATGAATGATACTGGCATTATAGATAGAGATTGGCCTAAGGTCAGGAAGAACTGGGTTCAAATTTTGTCTGCTACACATTGGCTGTGTGATACTGAATGAGAAATTTAACTTCTCAGTGCCCCGAGTGCCTCTAAATTATGGAGAAAATATTGGCCTACAATAGTAAAGGAACTTTAGTCACTAAGTATTCACTTTTAAGTCATGGTTCAGTCCCTTTTCCTGTGATAACTATATCTGAAAAATAAATTCAACAATAAATTATATGTTTCTATATGCATCTATTATGCAATATTAATTATTCATATATTCAGAAAACATTTAGTAACTACGATGCCCAAGCTTCCTCCACCCCTCAAGCTATTCTCTTATATCTTCTCTTTCTCAACCAAACTCATGGAAAATCTATTTACATACATTGCCTTTATTTCTCTCCTCTCATTCTTTTCTAAATCCTTTGCCATTTGGCATCTGACTTCATCACTCAGCTGAAGCTGCACTATTCAAAATTATCAACACTTTCCTAATTGGCAAATCCAACAGACTTTTTCAATCCTCATCCTTCTTGCTCTTTTTTATCATCAGACACTGTTGACCACACTCCACTCATAAATATTCTCTTCTCTAGGTCTTTATGATACTGATTCTCTCTTGGTTCTTCTCATATCTGTTTAATCATTTATTATCAATCTCCTTTACAAGATCATCTTCTATATCATACCCCCTAAGTGAAGTCAGTCAAGTCAATGCTTATTATATGCCAGGCATCATCCTAAGCTCCAAAAATGCAAAGAAAGGCAAAAAGAGTCCCTCACCTCAAGAAACTCCCATTCTAATGGGGGAGACAATATGCTGACAACTATGTACATATTAAATATATAAAGGATTAGAGAAAATTTCAGAAGGATCGCATTAACATCAAGGGGGATTTGGACAAACTTCTTGCAGAAGGTGAGACTTTAGTTAAGTCTTGAATAAAGCCAGATGGTAGAAATGAGTAGAGATAGCATTCCAGGCATGGAAAATAGATAGTTAAAAGAATAAGAATAAGAAAATAGTATGTTGTGAATGTTATAAAGAGCTTTATAAGTCAAACTTTATAAGAGGATGTTATATCTCATCCTGTAATATTAGGGAGCATAAAAGCTTATTGAATTGGGGGTGAGAGTTTAGTGATATGATAATATTTGCACTTTAGGACAATCAATTTGACAACTTAGTGGAGGATGGACTGATGTGGGGAAAGATCAGGCAGAGAGACTAACCAAAAGGCTATTGCAATAATATAGACATGAGATGAAGAGATCCTGTACCAGAGGGGTTGTGGTGTCAGAGAAAAGAAGGGGACACACTATAGAGGTAAGAAAGTAGAAATTAAAGAACTTGAATACTGATTGAACATGGGGGAGAGGAGGAGAGGAGAGTACTCTAGATGACTGGAAGAATGGTGATATCTTGACAGTAGTAGAGAAGTTAGGAAAAGTAGAGAATTTGGGTGCAAAGGCAGACTTTTTAAAATTGAATAACAGTATTGGGATGTAAACTTATCTTCTGTGGGCTTCCCTAAAATATCTTCAGTACAATTACAGTTGCAGCCAAAATCAATCCCAAGTGCTTACATGTGTCCCCCATATGTGACCCACAGTTCAAAAGCCCCCTCTTCCACAAGGGAGTCTGATTCTGGTTCACATTGATCCAAATTCATCTTGTGGAAGGCTGGCTTGACTGCAGAGAAGAGGATCTGGCTTCTGTCTCTGTCTCTCTCTGACTGCCTCTCTCTGTTCCTATCTCTCTGGCTTCGGTTCTGGCTCTAGCTTTGGTTCTCATGGCATGAATTTCCAAACATTTTAAAAATAGTAAGAAAAACAGTTTTTAAAAAAAAAAAATAAGAGGGGCAGCTAGGTGGCGCAGTGGTTAGAGCACCAGCCCTGAAGTCAGGAGGACCTGAGTTCAAATCTGGTCTCAGACACTTAACATTCCCTAGCTGTGTGACCCTGGGCAAGTCACTTAACCTCAATTGGCTCAGCAAAAAGCAAAAATAAAAAAGAAGAAAAAACACTTATCATGGGCAAAAAAAAAAAAATACAAAGACTGGAATTCTGAAGACTAGGGAAAAAGGTAATATTTACCAAAGAAACTCACTTTTTCATTCAACACCATATATACTAAAACATTATCCTGGTAAGCCTATAAGACCTAAATCTCTTTATCCAACTGTGATACATCCACCCAAAAATGTTTTGAGGATTTTTACTTATAGAAGGCCTGGATTGAAATGATTGATTACTATAGTGCTAAAAGAAATAACAAAACATAGGAAGATTTGCATCAACTAATGAAGAGTAAAGTGAGCAGAACCAGAACAATTTATACAATTACAACATTATGAAAAACAATTTTTGATTTAGGAAATCTTATAAGCATAATAACTAACTATGTTTCCAGAGGACTCATGATGAAACAAGCTACCCACCTCTTCATAGAAAGATGAAGAACTTAAAGTGAAAGTTAAGACCTTTTTTTTGATATGGCCAATGCAGAAATATGTTTTGCTTGACTTTATATATTTGTAACAAAGATTTCTTTTTTATTTCTTTTTCATTTGGCAATAGAAGGAATGGTGAGAGGGAAAAAAGGCAAATTTTTGCTGATTAAAAATTTAATTTTTTAAAATGGACTATAATTAGAGTTACACTTCAGGGGTAATGGGTTGTTCTTCCAAAGGGAAGATTTATCCAGTTTATTATCCCATGAGATAATTTCATGATAAATTGTTAAAATTTTATGAAGTCATTGCCAAATTGAATAGAACAAATAACTGCAGCTTACTAAAAAAAAATTTTTTTACAAAGCTATAGGATATGAAGTGGATGACCTTGTGGTTTTTCAATGTCTGATCAAGCTCTAAGTGTTTCACCCGCCTTCATGACCATTGGAACACATTGTTCTTATCCATTCATTCCATCATGGGAAGCCATCACATACTTGGAGTAGACATTCCCCTGACTCATCGATGGTTTGAGGTCCATTGGTTACCCTTAATCTGGTTTAGCCTGTCTGCCCAGATGGTTTTACTGGGATGTAATTACTGTACATGCTATAACTTCTTGGAGCCACAGGTGAGAGTGACCCAACTAATTGAGAGTGGATAGAGAGCCAGACCTGGAGTCAGGGAAGACAATTTCAAAAGTAGCCTCAGAGTATTTCTAACTGTGTGACCCTGATCAAGTCATTAACCCTGTTTGCCTCTATTTCCTCAAAGTGAGCAGGAGAAGGAAATGGCAAGTCACTCCAGAATTTTCCCCAAGAAAGCCCCAAATGGGGTCACAAAGAATCAGACATGACCAAACAACAACAGGGTTGTCATGAAGATCAAATAATAATACAATTAACTATGAATATAGTGGATCTTTCTACTAGAAGAATATGAGCCCCTTTAAGGAAAGGTAACAAGTAACTCCTATTTTATATGTAGACTTTTAAGACAGATAAAGATGGCAAGCATCCAATAATGTGAGAAATATGTTTTTGATCCCTGATTTACACAAAGATAAGGCTTAATAAAAGATTGTAGGTCTATATCTTTAATACTCAGATACTTGGGTGGATCTTATTCAACTGCATAATTCCTCCAAAAATAAAGATCACAACCCCTTACTTGATCTTGTAAGCTTATTCTGCTAGATTCTTACCCATTTCCTCCCATACCTAGAATCCACCCAACATAATTAAAGCTAACATTTACATAGCACCTACTATATGTCAGATGCTGTGCTAAGTGCTACACAAATTTAATCTCATTTGATCCTCACAACCACTATGAGAGGTAGATGATATTATTACCTCCATTTTACAGATGAGGAAACTGAGGCAAAAAGAGACTAAGTGATTTACACAGCTAATAAGTTAACACAGCTAATAAGTGTCTGAAGCTGGATTTGAATGAAGATCTTGCTACACCCAGACTCCGCATTCTCTTCACTGCGCCACCAGATGCTAAAGCATTCTTTATTTTTTCATGGCTTTGAAATATTACAAGGGGAGCATAAAGATCATCTTACCACATCACCAATCCATTTCCTTTTGAACATATAAATGTATTTTTAAAAATAAAATCATCTTATTTAAATTGAATCTGTTTTTATATTACCTTCATATTCATATTTATTTTTTCATATATATATATGTCTGTGTGTCCCTCACTTTCTCTTCTCTGGTCATCTATGCCTTGTAAACAAAATTTAAAAAGAGGAAAAAAAAACAGTTCCATAAAACTACACTAGATAGTCTATATAAAACATGATACAGTCTACTGCCCTATGCAAAAAGGGATGGAGGCATATTTTCTCAATTCTTCTCTGGGGATGATTGTTCTTATAATTAGTCTCATTTAAATACATAAATTAATTTGATGGCCTCCCAACCTTTATTGGTTATAAGTAAAAACATAATTTATAAAACTATGAATGAAATTAAATATACAAAACAAAGAATAAGATCTTACATAAATTCATATCATTTTTTAAAGTGAAAATAAATTAATGAATAGGCAATAATTTTCTTTATACCTCCTTTCAAAGTCATCTCAAGTTTGTTTCAATCAATGAGTCAGTCAATAAGCATTTATTAATTGCTTGCTATGTGCTATGTAAGCACTGTGCTAAATGCAAGGCAAAAAAACATGGTCCTTAACCTCAAAGAATTACATTCTAATGGAAGAGAGACATTGTGGGAAGGAAAACTGGTATATTCCGAGTGCCTCTGATGGAGAAGTTGGGGAAACCTGATATCAGGAAATTCAAAATGCAAACACCTTAGAAAGAGTGTGGAGTTTATGTAAACCTTCTGTAATTGGTCCCAGGCTACAGAAGCATTCAAAAGATCTTAGTCAACTTCCATCATCTCTCTTGTCTCATTTTCTTCACTTTTCTCTAGTAATTTTTCTCTTTGGCAGAAAGTGCTTTGTTGGAAACAGAGATAATACCATCAAGTCTATGTGATTACTCAAAACAGGACTCCATTCTTGGCCCCTTGCATTTGTTATTTTCCATTTTAAATTAAAGAATTGGGCCCTCTGACCTTGGGAGTTTTGATGCTCAGGAGAGTTTCTCAGTATTTTGGCATTCCAGAATCCAGATTTTGTAGCCAGGGGAGCATCAAAGTAAGAGGTATCATTCAATCAATATCATTAAACCATAAGCTCCTCTATTTCCCTTCTCATCTCACACTCCTCTTGACATCACTTTCTTTAATCCAGTAACTAATGAAGAACCCTTCACCACAAAACCAACTCCACTATGTGCACTCTTGATCTCATTCCCTCCTTTCTCTCCCTGTTGCAGTTATCTGTTATCTAGTTTTCCTTCTCTTCCTATCTGGTGCTTTTTTCTCTGTAACATAAAATATGCTAGGTGTCCCCCTTTAAAAAACCTTTTTCACTTTACCATACTCTAAAGCAGTTCTGTGTTTCCTCTTTTTCACGGGAAAATTAAAAGAAAAAAAAACTGTCTATACTTGTTGCCTCCACTTCTTCAACTCTCATATACACCTCAAATTTTAATAGTCTGGCTTCCAGTCTCATTGAACTAAAACATCTCTTCAAAATTCCCCTATTTGATTGTAAGTTCCTTGAGGGTAGGGACTGTGTTTTGTTTGTATTAGTAGTTCCAGAGCTTAGCACAGTGCCTGGAACATAATAAGTGCTCATTAAAAATTAATTAACTAATCAACCAATAAGGTCTTAATTGACTGATCTGATTATCTTTTCTCAGTCTTCATCCTCCTTGATCTTTCTGCACTATTTGACATTGTTGAGGTTGTTCTCTCAATATTTTCTCCTCTAAAAAGTTTTTCCATTATTTTTAGTTCTTCCACTTGTCTTGCTCTTCCTTTTGTCTCCTTTGCTAGTTCATTATCCTTGTACTACCTTCTAACTGTGTATGGACCTCAAGATTTTGTACAAGACTCTTTTCTCTCTGTCCCATCTCTCAGTGATATCATCAGTTCTCGGGGATTCAGTTGAGTTTCTATGCATGTTACTCCTACTTAAACCATGCTGGAAAGCAACTTCTATAGAAATGTAGCTCCTGCAATTGCTAAAGATATAATTATCAAAGACTCAGAAAAGAAAGTTATCCCTTATAGAGTTCTTCTTAATTAAGTCAAACATAAAATAAGTGCCTACTTTGTGCAAAGACATGGAATTTCAAATAGAAAAATAAGGAAATTTCTGCCTTCAGAGAGTTCACATTCTAATGGGAGAAACAACATACATAAAAGCTGCAAGTTACATTGAAAGATCTCAAGGTCCTTAGGGTTCAGCGGGAAAGCAGATAAAATGCTTCTTATTTAATATTTTCCACTGATAAAATTATATCAGTTTCTGACATTGAACCATTTGCCATGCCAAGGCAAAGATATTGAAATGGTTTGCCATTTCCTTCTCTTATTCATTTTACAAATGAGGAAGCAAAGGCAAATAGGATCAAATGATTAACCCACCACCACGCAGCTACTAAGCATCTGAGGTTGGATTTGAACTCAGGTCTCTCTGACTACAAGTCCTGTCCTCTATCCAATGTGTCATCTAGCTTCCCTGTGTATGTTATTATTTACTTCTATGTGCAACTGTTGAGAGAGAGAGAGAGAGAGAGAGAGAGAGAGAGAGAGAGAGAGAGAGAGAGAGAGAGAGAGAGAGA
>JAJPUD010005893.1:120532-144563 GCA_023553655.1 Myrmecobius fasciatus
CTGTACCAGATCTAAAACTATATTATAAAGCAGTGGTCACCAAAACCATTTGGTACTGGATAAGAAATAGAGTAGTGGATCAGTGAAATAGGTTAGGTTCACAGGACAAAATACTCAATGACAATAGTAATCTAGTGTTTGATAAACCCAAAGAACTCAGTTTTTGGGATGAAAACTCACTATTTGACAAAAACTGCTGGGATAATTGGAAAGTAGTATGGAAGAAATTAGGCACTGACCCACACCTAACATCATATACCAAGATAAGGTCAAAATGGATTCATGATCTAGGCATTAAGAATGATATTATAAACAAATTAGAACAATGTAAGATGGTTTCCCTCTCAGACCTGTGGAGGGGGAAGGAATTTGTGACCAAAGAAGAACTAGAGATCATCATTAATCACAAAATAGGTAAGTTTGACTATATCAAGTTAAAAAGTTTTTGTACAAACAAAATGAATGCAGACAAGATTAAAAGGGTAGCAGTAAACTGGGAAAATATTTTTACATTCAAAGGTTCTGATAAAGGCCTCATTTCTAAAATATATAAAGAATTGACTCAAATATATAAGAATTCAAACCATTCCCCAATTGATAAATGGTCAAAAGATATGAACAATTTTCAGATGAAGAAATTGAAACTATTTCTAGTCATATGAAAAGGTGCTCCAAATCACTATTGATCAGAGAAATGCAAATTAAGACAACTCTGAGATACCACTACACCCCTGTCAGATTGGCTAAAATGACAGGAAATGATAATGATAACTGTTGGAGGGGATGTGGGAAAACTGGTACACTGATACATTGCTGGCAGAAATGTGAACGGATCCAACCATTCTGGAGAGCAATTTGGAACTATGCTCAAGTGTTTCTACTGGGCCTATACCCCAAAGAGATTTTAAAGGAGGGAAAGGGACCCACATGTGCAAAAATGTTTGTGGCAGCCCTTTTTGTAGGGGCAAGAAACTGGAAATTGAAAGGATGCCCATCAATTGGAGAATGGCTGAATAAATTATGGTATATGAATGTTATGGAATATTATTGTTCTGTAAGAAACGACCAGTAAGATGACTTCAGAGAGACCTGGAGGGACTTGCATGAACCTATGCTGAGTGAAACGAGCAGAGCTAGGAGATCATCATACACAGCAACAAGACTATATGATGATCAATTCTGATGGACATGGTTCTCTTCAACAATGATGTGATTCAAACCAGTTCCTATTATTCAGCAATGAAGATAGTCATATACATCCAGAGAGAGGCCTGTGGGAACTTAGTGTGGACCACAACACAACATTTTAACGCTTTCTATGAATATTTCCATGCATTTTGTTTTCCTTCTTAGGTTGTTTGTTTTTTCTTCTCTTTCTAGATCTGATTTTTCTTGTGCAGTAAGATAACTGTATAGACATGTATACATATATTGGATTTGTCATATAATTTATCATATTTAGCATGTATTTGATTACCTGTCATCTAGGGGTGGGGGCTGGGGGGAAGGAGGGGAAAAGCTTGGAACAAAAAAAAAGTTTTGTTTTGTTTTGTTTTGTTTTGCAAAGGTTAATGTAGAAAAATCACTCATGTTTTGTAAATAAAAAGCTTTTAATAAAAAAAAAGTTAACAGTTAGAGCTGTTCAACAATGAAATCAGTTAAGCACAGAAGTTAGCAATTTCTTCATTTCCCCTCTCCCCCAGGTTTTCAAGTACAGACTGTTACAGATGTCATAAAGGTGATTATCAAATTGATAAGAGGATGGACTAGGAAATCCCGAAGAGCTCTCTCAACTCTTCAGCTTTTAAATTCACTCAGAGAATATACAAGAGATTCCTACATACATATGGATTGGACTAGGTGGACTTTGAATTCCCTTTCAACTTTGAGATTGTAAAATTTTATGACTTTTGTAATTTAAAAAACAAAGTAGCATTAACATTATTATTCTAGATATACTAAATTGTCTTTAATTGTCACTGGTTTTAAAAAATAGAGAAGGAAAATTGTTTATGTAGATAACCAGGTTGAAATTATATGCCACAAACTTTCCCCATATTGTTTTTCCACCCAGGCCAATCACAGACAATACCATATAATCTGGTTTCAACTTCCATCAGTATTACATACCCCTTTTTGCATGAGTCTGTTGACTTCTGCCTGTTGCTTCTTCAGGATATTTTGCTTTTCTTGTAAAACAGCTATATGTCGTTCATTTGCCAATTCCTTTTCAAATTTCTTGATTGAATCCTAATTAGACCAAGAACAAATTCTATCATTAGATAATAAAATTTTAAATCTGGAAGGGACCTTAGAGAACAAGTAGCTCCATCCTTTTGTTTTGCATGAGGAAACAGGTTCAGAAAAAGGAAGTTATCTAAGTTCACATAGATGATAAACACCTAGAGGAAAGGAACTGATTTTTTTTGTTTTACCTTTGATCCTCAGTACTCAGGACAATACTTCACATAAAGGAGTTTGATGGTTTGTCTGTTGACTGTGAACTTTGCTAAAAAGTTGAGATCTAAACCTGTCTCTTCAGCCTCCAAATCCAAACTACTTTTCACTACAACATGGTAGAATGTTACATATGACAATGGTCTTTGTTAGATAAAGTCATCAACCTGCTGTGATTATAAGAAGGTTTAGGGGAAGAAATGCCTTAATGCCCCCTCCTTTCTGCTCCCTGGTAAAAATCCTAGAGATCTCTGCCTCTAAAGATGGTACATTCTTCACACTTCTTATTTCCTTTTCTCCCAATTGCTACTCCAACTTTTCACTCTTCTTATGTGGTATTCTTACCAGATGTATCCCTCAAAGCATAGGCTCCAAACTAAGTTCAGAAATTTGCTGAACCCTAGAAAGGGCAATGATTAAAAACTAGTAAGTCAGAAGAAGGAAGCTTTGGTACAACAGAAGAAACTCAGCACTCAAGTTGTTTTTTTGTTTTTTTTTTCCCATAAAAGTCATGTTGTGGAAGAAAACATAGATTCCCCTGACCCACCCAAAAAAATAAACCCTCAAGAAAAAGTTTTTTTAAATGCTTCAGTCTGCATTGAGACACAATCAGTTCTTTCTTTGGATATGGATAGCCTTTTTCATCATAAGTCCTTCAGAATTGTCTTGGACTATTGTATTGCTGAGAATAGTCAAGTCATTCACAACTGATCATCTTACTATATTACTTTTACTTTGTATACAGTACATTTAACTTTGCATGAGTTCATGGAAGTCTTTTCACATCTTTTCTGAGAGCATCCTGCTCATCATTTTTTATGGTACAGTAGCATTCCATTTATATCACATGCCACAATTTATTCAACCATTTTGCAATTGATGGAGTCCCCTCAATTTCTATTTTTTTACCTTGAGACAAGAGCTGCTATAAATATTTTTGTATATCGATTTTTCTTGCACAACAATGATAAGTTTGGAAATATGTATACATATATTCGATTTGCCAAATATTTTAACATAATTAACATGTAGTGGATATCCTGCCATCTAGGGGAGGGGTGGGGAGTTGGGGGGAAAAATCTAACAGAAAGCTATGTAAGGGTTAATGTTGAAGAATTACCCATACATATGTTTTGCAAATAAAATAAAATTTTAAAAAATATTTTTGTATATATAGGTGCTTTAAAAATATCTTTTGGGATATATTCCTAGAAGTGGTATTATTAAGTCAAAAAGTAGGCATGGTTTTTATAGCCCTTTGGACATAGTTGCAAATTGCTCTGTGGAATGGTTGAATAGGATCAGATCGGATCACAATTCCACCAACAATGCATTAATATCTCATTTTTCCTACGTTCCCTTCAGCATTTGTCATTTTCCTTTTCTGGCCCATTAGACAATCTAATCAGTATAAGATACTATCTAAGAATGGTTTTAATTTGCATTTCTCCAATCAATAGTGAGTTAAGAGTATTTTTTTCCATATGGCTATCAATAGCTTGATTACTTCATCTGAAAACTGTTTATATCTTTTGATCATTTATCAACTAGGGAATGGCCCTTATTTTCTATAAATTTGGCTCTGTTCTCTATGTTTCAGAAATAAGACCCTTATCAGAAAAACTTGTTTCAAAATTCTTTTCACCATGATTATTGCTAACTGTATCCCTTCCTTTTATTCTGTTCTCTCTCTCCCTTCCCCCATCCCTCCTCAAAAGAATTTTGCTTCTGACTACCCCCTCCCCCAATATGCTCTCCTTTCTATCACCTTCCTTCCTTCTCATATTCCCTTCCTCTCCTGCTTTCCTGCAAGATAAAATAGATTTCTATATTCTGCTGAGTATGTATGTTGTTCCCTCTTTGAGCCAATTCTTATGGGAGTAAGGTTCATACACTTCCTCTTTCCTCCTCCTCTTCCCCTTCACTGTAAAAGCTTTTTCTTGCCTCTTGTATGGCAGATAATTTATACCATTCCACCTCTCCCTTTTCCCTTACCCCAGTACATTCCTCTCTCTTCCCTTAATTTTATTTTTTTTTATTTTTCAACCCACATCTGTGCCCTCTGTTTATATGTATACCTTCTAACTGACTTAATAATGAGAAAATTCTTATGAATTACAAATATCATCCTCCCCTGTAGGAATGTAACAGATTAACCTTAAAAAGTCCTTTCTGATTTCCCTTTCCTGATTACCCCCTAATTGCTTCTCCTGAGTTCTATATTTGAAAGTCAAATTTTCAATTCAGCTCTGGTCTTTTCATCATGAATGCTTGCAAGTCCTCTAATTAATTGAATAAACATCTTTTCCCCTTAAAGATTATACTCAGGGGGCAGCTAGGTGGCGCAGTGGATAGAGCACCAGCCCTGAAGTCAAGAGGACCTGAGTTCAAATCTGGTCTCAGACACATAACAGCTATGTGACCCTGGACAAGTCACTTAACCCCAATTGCCTCAGGGAAAAAAAAAGATTATACTCAGTTTTTCTGGGTAGGTGATTCTTGATTTAAATCCTAGCTCCTTTGCTCTCAGGAATATCGTATTCCAAGGCCTCTGATTTTTTAATCTAGAAGCTGCTAAATCTTTTGTTAGCCTGTCTGTGGCTCCACCATATTTGAATTGTCTCTTTCGGGCTGCTTGCAATATTTTCTCTTTGATCTGGGAAGTCTGGAATTTGGCTACAATATTCCTGAGAGTTTTAATCTTGAGAGCTCTTTCATGAAGTTATCAGAATTTTTTCAATTTCTCTTTTTCCCTCTGGTTTTAGAGTATCAGGATAGTTTTCCTTGATAATTTCTTGAATGATGATGTCAAGACTCTCTTATTGATCATGGCTTTTGGGTAATCCAATAATTTTAAAATTCTCTCTCCTGGATCTATTTTCCAGGTCAGTTGTTTTTTCCAGTGAAAGATCTCACATTCTTTTGGTTTTGTTTTATTGTTTCTTGAATCTAATTTTTGAGGAATTATTTTCCTCAGTAAGCTTTTGTTCCTCCTTTTTCTTTTGGCCAATTTTGCTTTTTAAGATATTCTTCTCCTCATTCACTTTTTGCACTTCCTTTTGCATCATTCTCATTTCTCTTCCCAATTTTCCTTCTCCTTCTCTTACTTGATTTTCAAAATCCCTTTTGAGTTCTTGATGGCTTGAGATCAATTCCTATTTTTCTTGGAGGTTTTGGATGTAGGAGATTTGTCTTTCTTATTATCTTCTAAGTGTGTATTTTGTTCTCTTTTTATAGAAGATCCATTTTATTTTATTTTTAATAGCTTTTTATTTTTCAAAATATAAACAAAGATGGTTTTCAGCATTCACCTTTGCAAAATCTTGTATTCCAAATTTTTCTCTTTTTCTTCTCCCCTCTTCTGTCCCCAAAGTAGTAAGTAATCCAATACAGGTTAAACATGTGCAATTGTTATAAATATATTTCCATATTTGTCATTCTGAGCAAGAAAAACCAGATCAAAAAGGAAAAAATGAGAATAAAAAGACAAGCAATCAAAAACAACAATAGCAAAGATGAAAATACTATACTTTGATCCACATTCAATCTCCATAGTTCTCTCTCTGGATGCAGATGGCTCTTTCTATCCCAAGTCTATTGGCATTGTCTCGAATCACCTCATTGTTGAAAAGAGTCAAACCCATCAAAAGTTGATCATCACATAATCTTATTGTACAATAATCTGTGTTGTATATAATGTGTACAATGTTCTCTTGGTTCTGCTCACTTCACTTAGTATTTAAGTTCATGTAAGTCTTTCCAGGCTTTTCTGAAATCAGCCTGCTCCTCATTTCTTATCCCTTACATTCATTGTGTATTTTGATCTCCCTGGTTATTATAATATCTTTGTATGATCAGAATCTTTTTTTCTGTTGTGTGCTCATTTTTCCAGCTCATTACTTGACTTTTAATTCTTTGTTAAAGTAGAGCTCTGTTTCCAGGGTGGAGGATGCAATGTCCCAAGCTTCGGGGGTTTTATACAGCTGTTTTCAGAGATCCTTCTAGGGACCTGTAAGTTTTCAGTTCTTTCCTAGTGGTATTGAAATGGGTCCCAATAAGAACTTTGTCAGTTTCTGCATGGCAAGCTGATTGCAGAGAGCAGAAAAACAGGGTGCTGTTGTCTACTCAGCCAGGTATAGAAAATTTAGGTCTTGCTGAGTGTTTCAGGGTCTGGAATCCCAGCAGAGCCTTGCTAGTTCCAACCAAAGATTGAAGGATCACTTCCCTTAGGAGGAGACAACCCTTGTCTTATAAATATCAGCAGGCTCCTTAGACCAGAGATTTTACCGATGTTGCTTGATTGTTTTTCTGATAAGAAAGCCCCTACCTCAGAGAAACAAGTCTGTGTCTCTTGGAAATTTTTACCTATTGAACCTGCTCTCCCACTGCAGTATGATTTAGGGAGAAGTGTATCCACTACTCTCCTGCCTGTCCTGTGGCCTGTGAGGGACCACAAGCACTCTTTTTTGCCCTAGAATGGTGAGGAGGGTCTGAACTCCATTGCGGCTGCAAGCTCTGCGGTGCTATTGCTCAGCCTCGCCCTGGGACTGTGAGCCAAGACTGAGTGTGGGATCTGAGTATGTGCAAAGCAACTGGGTCCTGCCTCAGCACTAGCAAGGAGACCCCAGTCATCTCCTTCTGACCAACTGTTCAACTCCCTTACTGTCTGTGGGCTGAGACCACCACTGCCGTTGCTGCCCCTGTGATTCAGTGGCTTTCAATGCTTTATTCCTGGTTTGCTGGGGCTGTACTGGCACAGCCTGTGGTGGGCTGTGCTTCCCTCTCATAGTGGTGCAATCCACTTTTCCTGCTGAACCTCTTGGTCATCTCTGGTGCCAGTGGGCTGGGAGTCCTAGAAGCAGCCACTTCAGCCACTGATCCAGTCTCCCCCAGGCTTGTTCCCGGTTTGCTGGGGCAGGGCTATGCTGTTGCAGTCTGGGCTGGACTGCACTTCAGGCTCACCCTCATACCACAGACTTTTCCTGCCAACCTTCTAAGTTATGCTGGGCTGGAAAATTGTTGCACTCCATTTTTTTGCAAATTCCCACACTCTAAAATTTATTTAGAGTCATTATTTAAAAATATTTGGAGAGCTTTAGGGGAGAGTTCAGGAGAGTCCCTGCACCATCTTGGCTCCACTAAAGTCTTGATTTTCATTTCAGCTTTGCTACTAACTCATTGTAAGACTCACAGTTATTTCTCTCTTTGGGACTTTAGTTTCCCAATTTTAAAAATCAAAATGTTGAACTTTAGTTTCTAAGGTCAACCTCCATTTTGTATAATGTGCTTGTTATGTATACTCACTCTGGCAAAATTATCTCATTCATACTAAGCAGAAAACTCCATTCCCTAAACATACTAGGTAACAAAATGTTTATTAAATTACTTACCCTTTCAGAAATGAAGGGGTTAGGAGTTATCCAAAGTTTTCTTTACTGCCCAGGCCCTCAGGACCTTTCATTCCACACTATACCAAGAAGGGGGAGGAGATTTCAATTGGAAAAGGCATAGTTGTACACTGTCCACAAAATTTGTCATCCCACCATGGGCCAAATAGCAAGAACTAAAGATCTGTGATGCTATTCCCTTATCCTCCCCCAACCTCTTTCAGAGGAAGAAAGGACTAAGTACCTTAGAGAAAGATCATCCCCTTAAGGAGACAAGCTTTTCACACTTTCAAGTATCTCTCCAACTCACTCCATATTTCAAGTATCTCTCTCACCCCTAATTTCTTTCTCAGTTTAAGCATCTATGTGAGTGTTCCAGATAGAATCTATGTTCTCTGCCTACTACCCAGGTTCCCACTCCTCTATTTCCTAATATTCCCTGAAGTAGATGTTCATATAGTTCCTATGTGAACTCACCTCTGTGTGAATGATCATGACACCAACAAACATACTGAGGAACACAAAGGAGCCCAGCAAAATGAAGAAAATGGTAAAAGCTCTGCTCAGAGCAAACTCCCGCTCATCCAGGTCTTGCTGAAGATCTGTCCAGCCATCCACCTGGAAAGAAAGACAGACTCCTATAGTCTCAGAACCAGAGGAGTTTCTAAAAGCTTTTTCAAAAACTCTTGGCCTCTGGTGAGACCTTCCCTTTCCCTGCTTCTGAGTCCCATATATAAGATCTTTTGTTCATAAAAGAGGATATTCCCTGGGTCATCTGGAACTAAAGATAAAACATTTAGTAGAATGGGGGAAAAAGTTTCTAATAATAGTTATTTGAATCAATTGAATTCTCTGCTCTAATTTTTTCTCTGCAATATTCAACTCTGTTAGTTGCTACATTCTGGGAATTAAGCACTAAGACTTCGGGAGAATTCAATTTTCCCAGAGGGTGGAATTTGGACTCAAATCCTCCTGACTCCAAGTTCAATGTCATCTACTGGGACACTACTGTGCCACTATACTCTTAAGGCATAGTGCAGTAACCTTCTTCCTAAAGTGTTTCAATAGTTAAGGAGAAATTTGCTTAAGAACTCTTAGTCTAATTGGCATCAGGGACCAACTTTTTGGCATTTGGTTACCAAATACCAAATACCTTTAAGAAGTCAGACCAAAAGTACCAACCTTTACGGAACTATGATGGGAACTCCCCCATAGATTTTCATGACATTTCTTTTCCTTCCTAAAAAGTAATTTAGCATAGTTACTTTTTTCAATTATAGGAAATTAATTGATTCCTTTTTGAGAACTTTTTTTTGATAACCTAATATATGAAATCACAGAGCTAGAGCTAAAAGATACTCTGAAGCTATCTAGTTCACCTCCTTCAATTTGCAGGTCTGTAAAATGAGACCCAAGGAAGTAAATGAATACACCAAAGTTACACAAAAGCAAATTTCAGAGGCCAGATAAACTCAGATCTCTTGAAATTAAAATAAATATTTCCCCCACTGTGAATCAGGAGAGAGGGACAATGAAGGAAAACATCATTTTCATAATGCATTTGAAAGATTTTATCTTTAATTAGATCCAAGGTGATTATGCTGATAGTGCACATTTATAACAGCTTTACATATATTTTACATATCATATAAATACCTATCCAGCAAGTGAGATTAATAAGTCTGTGAGAGCTACCTCAGACATTTTTCAAGTTAACAGGTTAATTCTGTTCCCCTGATTATTTTTTTTAATCTCTACCTCTCACTTCAATATTCTCAAAAGAAAGAAACTGGGTGCTAAGAGAATGATGAAAAGAAGCAAAGAGTAAAGGCCTATCACACCTTCCCCCACCATCTCAGTGCTTTAAATTCCCACTATTAGACACTGAACAGAAGTATGTTAAATTCTTATTCATCCTTTTAAGTCCAATTCAAATGTCACCTCTGAGAAATCTGCTTAATCCTCTCTGGCCATAAGATTTTTACCTTCCATTGCAGAAAATCTTGTTTTGTACTTCTCTAATGATTTTTTCATGTTGTAATATTATATTCAAATAATACAGTATAATATACTTTTATTTTATCATGTAAAATTATGTAATATTACAGACATATGTTGTATAATAAGACACCATAAATTGGTGTCTTATTCTTCAAGAAAACAGAGAGTTTTTCTTACCTAAACTCTGAATATCAATTATCTCCTGCTCTTTTAAATCTAGCACAGTGTTCTGCACATAAGAAGGAGCTTAATAAATGTTGACTGTATTCTATCCAAGGTGTTATTCTGAAAGGGATAATGTGCCACTGGAAAAACATGACACCAAACTACTATTGCCATTAAATAGCAAAGCATGAATTAAAATTAATGAGTGCTCATATATGAGGCCATATGAGGGACTTAATAGATGAGGGTCCAGAAGCATGGGAATAAATTGTTAGGAAAGACCCTGAAGCTGGGATATTGGAGGAAAATGGGCCTAAGTAGGATACTGCTTTGGGTGGAGTGTTGATAACATAAGTGCACTAGAAAACCAAGGGCAGGCAGAGAGATTCTGAAGGCTGACTTCATCTAGAGAGCAGGGATCCTCATCCCTGCTTTGGCTCTCAGTGCCCTGGAAAAAACTTCACACATGGTTACCGTAGTCAAGCTGAACAGGGTGAAGAAGGCTGAGGCCAGGTTTCCCCAGTTATTCACATCACCCCCATCACTGGAGCCAAAAAGACAAAAGCCTAAGATGGCAAAGATGAACATCAGCAGGAACAGCAAGGTCATGACGGATGCCACAGTGTAGATTGTCTGTCCCAATGCAGTGATCAGAGTCTATGAAAAAGGAAGAACAGAAGGGTAAGGCAGGGGAGGCTCCTAAACTAAACAAGCCCGTTCCGAGCTGAAAGTAGGCTCAAACATCACCCAGGCCAGGACCAGGCACCAGGCTAAGGACTAAGTCAAAATTGAGAAATGGATTCAATTCTACTAATTTTTTCATTAAGCACTGAATATATTCAATAGCACATTGGTAGGTTATTTGAATAAATAAATACTGAAATATGAATTATATTTGTACTTCTGTTTATGATAATAATGTTTAATATGTATTCTTGTGGGGGGATAAGTGAGAGAATTTGGAACCCAAAAGTTTTAAAAACAAATCTGGTCTCACACATTTAATGCTTCCTAACTATGTGACCATGGGCAACTCATTTAACCCCAATTACCTCAGATAAAAAAAAAAAGAAAGGTAGGTTAATCTTACAAATTAAAACCAAAAATTTCTTCCTGCCAATCATCTACCAATGGTTTTTAGATTCCTCAAATATTTGTAGTGTGGTGCACTGGCTTTGGAATCAGAGATTTGAAATCTACCTTGGGCCTATCCAAATTTGAGCAAGTCACTTAAGGTCCATGAATCTCAGTTTCCTCATTTGAAAAATCAAAAAGTTGGACTAGATGATATTTGAGGCCTCTTCTAGCTTTAAATCCTATGGCACATACTTACATCTACCCACCAAAGTCAGGAATAATAACAACAATAATAATCTTGAGCATTATAGATAGTACCTACTATATGTCAAATACTATGCTAAGCACTTTTCAAATATGATCTCATTTTATCTATACAACAACGTTGGGAGTTAAAGGCTATTGCTATCTCTATTTTACATATGAGGCACTGAGGTATTGTAACTTGCCTAGTTTGAGTGTTTGAGGCTGGATTTGAACTTAGAACTTCCTGACTCCAACTCCAATATTATATCCATTGTGTCATCTAGATGTTTCCAAGTACAAGATCTTTTTTAATCTGGCAGCAACTATCACTCATCCTGGACAATCTCCTCAATGACTTCTGATTGGATTGAATCATTGCCTTAGATTTCCAGCATTGTACCAAGAAACCCAAATCCTGAAAAATCTGCTCCCTAGGATTAGCCTTCCCAAAAAAAAGGGATGTCAACCCTAAAGAATATTCAGTCTCAGCACTATAGACTTTGTCCTTCATTCTTACCCTACCCAATGTCCCTATTTTGCTTTTCTTTTTTTTAACCATGAATATTCAAATATCTATATGTGAAACCAACTTCCATGTAATGACTACAAGTAAATTTAAAGAACCACTATAAAAATAGCAAAAGTGAATGTTGCAAAAATTACAAAAGAAAAGATAAGAGGAGACATAATCCCCCATTCTACCATTTTACAGAGATGGGAGATCCACAAGTGTGGCACATGACATATATTTTCATAATTAGTGCATTAATCAGTTAAATGGATATTTTCCTTTCAGTCTTTAAAAATATTTGTTATGTGATTCTCTGAGAAGGGAAGGAATACTAGAAGAAATTATTGTGATATTAAAAAAGTCATTAATAAAAACTTGGAAAAAGCTAGCATTCATTATGTGCAGTCCTTACTTTAATCCATTTTACAGATGAGGAACTAAAGCAAACAAGGTTAAGTGACTTTCCCAAGTTATACATCTAGGAAGTATCTAAGGCTAGGTTTGAACTCAGAAGAATTCTCATGACTCCAGGCTCAGTTCTCTATCCACTAGATCACTTAGTTGCCCCCAGAATTTTTACTGTTATGTTAAATTTAATGTACAGCTTAAAGTAGGAAATGGCAAATCACTCCAAGAATCTTTGCCAAGAAAACCCCAAATGGGGTCATAAAGAATTGAACGCAACTGAAACTAGTGAATAGCAGCAGCAAAAATGTTAGCTTTCTTGTTTGCTCACATCCCATTTTTCCTTCTGCTTTCTTTGATAGGTTTTAATGTTTCAATAACTTTTTTCTTTTCCCCCCTTTTTGCATCATTATAACTCCTAATAATTCAAATAGAAGTACTCCCTTTTAACAAGGATACTCAAGTATATTAAGTCAACACACTAGTCATGTCTGAAATGGTATGTCTCCTCCCTCCTCCCACCATCATCTCTCCAAAGAAGTGAGAAGCATATTTCATTTATTATCAGTCTTCGGGAGTCTTGGTTGCTCATTTCATTGATCAGAGTTCTGAAGCCTTTCAAAATTGATTTCCTTTATTTACATCATCGGTTAAATGATTCTCCTGAATCTGCTCACTTTATTCTGCATAAGTCCATATTAAATCTTCCCAGGTTTCTCTAAATCTGTCATACTCATCATTTCTTGTGGTATGATAGCACTCATATATTTACGTAATTTGTTTAGCCAGTCCTGCCACTGAATTGTTTTCAGGTGTTTTTTTAGGGGGAGGGGGTGTTTGGGGTTTTTTGTTTTGTTTGTTTGCGAGACAATCAAAGTTAAGTGACTTGCCCAGGGTCACAAAGCTAGTAAGTGCTTAAGTGTCTGAGGTCAAATTTGAACCCAAGTTCTCCTGACTCCAAGGGCCAGTGCTCTATCCACCATGCCATCTAGCTGCTTCCCTTTAGATTTTTGTATGGCAAAAAATGCTGTTATAGATAATTTTTATACATAGAGGTCCTTTCCCTCTGTCACTGACCTCTTTGCCTACTACTGATGCAATTGAGATAAAGGATATGAGCATTTTAGAAAAATACTTTGTAGAAAAGTTCCAAATTGCTTTCCTAAATGATTGAACTAATTCACAATTCCAACCAATAATTATGCCTTATTATGCCTTTCCTACCACATATCTCCCAATAATTGCTATTTTCTTCTTTGTTCTCTTTGCCAATCTGATAGTTTTACGATAGAACTTTAGAGTTGTGTGATTTTTATTTATTTTCTTAATAACAACTTTGGACATTCTTGTATAGTTGTCAATAGTTTGTTTTTCAGAACTATTTGAAATTTTTAAAAAATTTAAGAATATTTTAAAAATATCCTTTTGAAAATCAATATATCCCATGATCATTTCTACATTGGGAAACAGCTGCTATTTCTATACATTTATTTCAATTTTCTTTCCCATTTTTTATTAGCTCTTCTTCCTTCTAACTTGAACTGTGTTGAAGCTACAACATCTGACACTGCAAACACTCCATCAGAAACAGCTGCAAAGAAATATTAAGGCAGATGGGAGGAAATGACTCCAGATTCCTTTAAGTTACAACTGGATGAAGCCAGGTCAATTATAAACTGATATCCACACCTATCATAGATGCTATCTAATAGGGAAAAAAAAACATTCAAAAAGTTTTAAAAGTATAATAAGGGAATTATATTATATTGAAAGAAACCATAAACAAAGTATTATAAATAATTAACTTACATGTTCCAAATGCCTTAACATCTAAATTCAAAAAGGGATTATTATCTGAGTTTCCAAAAGATATAGACAGTAACAAATTGTGACAGGAGAATTTAATATCTCCTTAGTTTTGGACCTACAGAATTTTCTAAATGATACAACAAAAGAATTTCTCTGCACTATGTAGAATATTTGCAAAAACTGACTGTGTACTAGGCATAGAGATATTGCAAATAAATGTAAAAAGGCAGAAATAGATTATATCTCCTTTACAGACAATAAAAAACAGAAAGATGCTCACTGTCCCCATTATCACTTGATATAGTTTTAGAAATGCCAGCAATAGCATTAAGATAATAAAAATGAAAGGAATAAAAATAGGCAAAGAGGAAATAGTACTATCTCTGATGATATAATTTATTTGGAAAACCCCCAAGAATCAGAAAACCTGCTAATTGAGACAATTTAACAAAACTGCAGGCTACAAAACAAATCCTCGAAAATCAACAGTACTTCTAAATAATGACAAAATACAAGAAGCAATAATAGAAAAGAAAATCTCATTCCAACTAACTACAAAAGGCATAAAATATCTGATAATCAACTTCCCAAAGTCCACAAAAGACTTGCATAGATTCAACTACTAATTGCTCCTTAAAGAAATAAAGAACAATTTAAATAGCTGGAGTAATATTCAATGCTTGTGATTAGGCCATGCCAATATTGTAAAAATGACTGTACTACAAGAATTAATTTACATTTTTAAGGCCATACCAAACAAATTACCAAGGAGATATTTTGCAGGACTTGATAGAATAATGAAATTCATCTAGAACATCAAGGAAAATGATAAAAAAAAAGAAATAAGAAAAAAGGGAAATAGCACTTCCAGAACTCAAATTATATTAAAAAAAAACAGCAGTTATCAAAACCATCTAGTAGGAGATAAATGAATGGAATAGACTAGACAATGGAGATCAAGAACTAATAGTATTCAATAATCCAGTTTTTGATAAAGTGGCAACCAAAAAAAAATCCTTACTTTATAAGCTGGAAAAACTGGAAAGCAATCTGGCAGAAACTGGGCTTGGATCACCTTCTACCAAAATATAACTAAATGGATAAGTAATCTATATTATATTAAGGATAATACTATAAAAAACTAGAAGAGAGATATACCATAGGCCTCTCATCACTCTGAATAGATTTATTTTTACCAAAATAAGAGATACAGGCAATTATAAAAGAGAAAATAGTTAAATTTGGTTACTTGAATCTTTTGCATCTAACATTAATTCATCTAGGAGACTTGCATGAACTGATGCTAAGTGAAATAAGCAGAACCAGGAGATCATTATGCATGACAACAACAAGACTATATGATGATCAATTCTGATGGACATGGCTCTCTTCACCAATGAAATGTTTCAAACCAGTTCCAGTTGTTCAGTGATGAAGAAAGCCATCTTCACCCAGAGAGGGATCTGAGTATGAACCACAACATAGCATTTTCATGCTTTCTATTGATGTTTGTTTGCATTTTGTTTTCCTTCTCAGGTGTTTTTTTTCCTTGTAGACCTGATTTTTCTTGTACAGCAAGATAATTGTATAAATATGTATACACATAAAAAAATAATTCATCTAGGAAAGGAAGTGCCAAAAAGAAAAAAAAATCTTTGAATCAAATTTCTCTGATAGAGGTTTGCTATGTAAGATATATAAACAATTTATATGTGTATATATTTGTATGTATGTGTGTATATATATATATATAAAACAAATGTCCATTCTTCAACAGATAATGGTCAAAGGATATAAACAAATGATTCTCAAAAAAAAATTTACAAAGTATTCGTAACCACATGAAAAAAATGCTCCAAATCACTAGCCTTCAATTTTCTCCTTCAATGGTGCCTGAAGCTTCCAAATTAGCCATCTTTTCAAACCAAGTTATGGAAGACAATTTTTAACATAATAATATTGACTTACATTTTAACATAACAGTAATATTAGCTGACTTTTAAGTTTGCAAAATGCTTTGCTTCATTTGATTCTCATAAACCCCCATGAAGTAGATAATATAGGTATTATTACTTCCATTTTACAGACTCAGAGAAGCTGTGATTTGCCTATGGACACACAGGAAGTATCAAGAAGAATTTAAAATTTAGGTCCATACGATTCTATATACAGTGTGCCAAATACAACTATGTCAGGATTCTTCTTGTACCCAGATGGGAACATTTTAAGTAATTATCTGTCATTAACACTTTAAAACTAATATAATGGACAGATTTGAACCAAGATAGCAGGTCTTGGAAGGGAACTCAATTTTGACAAATAAAGGACAAGTACAGAGTAGTTATGTGGGAAAGCAACCTTGTGTTTGGGGTAATGGGGAAGGTATTATGGGAAGCTAAGACAACATGAGAGCACTGGTGGGTACATAAGATTAAGTTATAAAGAAGCCTTAGACATGCAATGAACTTTGGTGTGATTTCAAGGAGGTTCATTATGCTTGTTGGCAAAAGAATTCATTATACAACAAAATTCTGAGAAAACTAGAAAGTAGTCAGAAAGAAATTAGGTATAGGCCTACATGCCATAGTGTAGAAACTCTAAATGGAAACATAATTTAGACTAAAAATAAATGGTAACTTCATAAATAAATTAGAGGAACAAAGAAGAAATTACCTATCAGTTTTATGACTAGGGGAAGAGATCATAACCAAAGGATATGAATATAAAAAGATTAAAATAGACAATTTTGATTTTATAACATTTTTTAAAACTTTGCACAAATAAAACCAATGCATCTAAAGTTAGATGGGAAACAAGTGAACTATGAAGGAAAAAAATATTTGTAGCAAGTCTCATCAGTAAAGGTTTAATTTCTAAGATATATGGAGATCTGATTTAAATTTATAAAAATAAAAGCCATTCCCGAACTGATAAATGGTCAAAGGATGTAAACAGTTTTCATGATGAAAAATATCCTCCAGATTACTAATAGAGAAGTGCAAAATAAACAAATCTGAAGTTCTACTTCATAACCATAAGTTTAAAATAGTCAACATCTGGAATGGTTGAGAGAAAATATATATATTAATGCATTATTGGTGAACCTATTAATTGGTCCAGCCCTCCTGGAAAATGATTTGTCTCTATCCAAAAAGTTATTAAATAATGCACACTCTTTGATCCTGCAATAATGCCACTACTCAATTAATATCCCCATAGCAATTTTTAAAAAGGAAAAGAATCCTTATAAACAAAAAATATTTATAGCATCTCTTTTTGTGGTGTCAAAGAACTATAAACAAGGGGGATGACCATCAGTTGGGTGATGGCTGAACAAAATTATGGCATATGAATGTGAGAGAATACTATTGTGCTGTAAGAAATGATAATGGCTTCAGAGAAACCTGTAAGAACTTATTCAAAGTGAGCAGAACCAAAAAAATAATTTATGCAGCAATAACATTGCAAAAACAAACAACTTTGAAAGATCAACTAGAATTCCAGAGTACTAAAAATGAAGCATGCTATCCATCTCTGGCCAGACTCAAAGTGAAGATTGTATATGTGTGTGTGTGTGTGCAAGTATACACACATGTATATGTACATTTACATATACACATGTAGTGTATATGTATTTATATGCATATGTGTATGTGTTACAAGGTTTTTGCTTTTTCACAGGGATGGGAAGGTGGAAAGAAAACAAAATAGATTTCATTGATTTAAAAAAAAATTTAGGGGCAGCTAGGTGGATAGAGTACCAGCCCTGAAGTCAAGAAGACCTGAGTTCAAATATGACCTCAGACACTTAACACTTCCTAGCTGTGTGACCTGGGCAAGTCACTTAACCCCAATTGCCTCAGCAAAAAGAAAAAAAAATTAAAGTCAGGATTACTTTCTACAGCCTGAGGGACAAAAATGTTTTCAGGGGTCTCTGGTTTGAGAGGCAAAAACAGAAGGAGAATGACAAACAAGCCTTTGCTCAGAGCTGATAAACTAAAAGATAATATGCTCCTATTTAAAGTGTTGGCAGAGGAAATACAATATGGTCTTGTCACTTTCTAAAAATTAAGAGAAAAAAATGTTTGAAGCTTCAAAGTGGAGCTATGAGATATGTAGCACTTTTCTAACATAAGGAAACTGCTTGTTACTAAAAGAATATAACATTTTCTGAGCCTCTCACTAAAGAATATTGTTGTTCAGTCATGTTCAATTCTTCTTCACCAAATGGGCTTATCCATGGGGTTTTCTTGGCAAAGACATTGGAGTGACTTGAATTTCCTTCTACAGCATGTGCCCACTTTTACATATGAAGAACTGAGGCAAATAGGGAACTAAGTGTTTTGGTCAAAGTCACACAAGCCTGGGGCTCTAGCTACCACCTAGATGCTCACTACTATGAAGCACAATGTGTTAAAAGAGTTTGTCATTGCTTAAATAACTCAAGAGTAAAAGAAAGGATTTAACTCATCAGGAGAGCTATAAATATCAGAAGGGGAGCAGTTAGCAAAGAAACTGTTTTGCTTAGTGGGAAACGCAAGATGTGTGATTTTCTAAAGACATCATAGTCTGCCATCCAGTAATGATTTGCCCCAATCACATGGATTTCCCTATCCATATGCCTCCCTATTAGGTTTCTATAAGTGTTTGCCCAATTTCCTCTATGTACACTGTGTACATTAGTGGTAGAATGTGTTCCAGGTTTATGAACAGACTGTTACATTTTGATTATTACTGATTTTGACTTACATTCAGTAAATGTTATGATTATTCCTGTTTTTTTTCCTTTTGTTGAGTTAATACTATGATTATTCTTGTTTTTGCCTTATTGTTTTGAAAATATTTCATGATATCATTATGACCAATTTTGTGTAAATGGAAATCACAAGATGAACTCAGGAGCTATATTGGCAAATTATAATTTTCCATACCCCAGTGTTATTTATAGAACTCTTAGAGAATTTGAGTCACTGCCACATCACTACTTCTCTGTGCTCACTATTAGCTATTCTCAATAATACAAGGAACTAAGGAAATTTTGAAGAACTTAAGTCAGGAAGACTCATCTTCTGGAGTTTAAATGTGGCTAGATATTTACTAGTTGTGTGATCTTGGACAAGTCACTTAACCCAATTGCTTCAGTTCTTTATCTGTAAAATGAGCTAGAGGAAGAAAAGACTTCAGTACCTTTACCAAGAAAACTCTAAATGGGATCACAAAAAGTTGAGCATGAGTAAAATGAATAAACAACAGCAGCGACCTATATATAATCTAATATCAAATTGCTTGCGTTCTCAATGAAGAGGGAGGGGAGGGAGAAAAAAGGAGATAATTGAATTCAGGTAAGGGGAGTGAGCCAACCCCTCAGTTCCAGGGGTAGGGGGAAGAGAAAGAGAAAGGGAGAGAGCAAGAGCTTGGGGAAAAATAGGAGGTCAATGTCACACCTAGATTACACACACAAAAATTCCCAGATTTCCTGAAACCATATCCAAACAAAAAAAAAATCTGGATATCATATTTTTTTAAGTATAAAAGAAAACTGTCCAGGTCTATTAGAAGAACAGTGTCGATCATCTCCTGAAAGAAATTTTAAGCTGAAAACATTGAGAGATGTTAAAGCTAAAACTCAGAACTTCTAAGTTAAAGGGGGGGAAAGCAGCCAAAGTCCAAGTATGAAGGAACCACAGTTAGAATCATCTAAGATGAAGCTGCATTTGTCATGGAGGAGAGAAAATTTTGGAATGTTATATTCCAAAAGATAAAGGCTTAGTAGCAAGAATAACTTAACCTATAAAACTGAATGTAATCTTAAAGAGAGAGAAAGAGCTTTAATAAGGATAAGAGATCTTCAAGCATTCCACATGAAATGACCAGAACTAAATAGAAATTTTGAAACACAAACATGGTAGTCAAAAGAAGTCTTGAAAGGTAATGGTATCTGAGCAACAGAAAGGATTTAATGATGATGAATAGTTTACATATCAGTGGGGGAAAATAGAGGGTCCTTAGAGCATCCTTGAAAGAAAGTCAAACACAGGGCAAAGGTATTTTTTTTCTGTTTTGATGGCTTTTAGAGGAAAGAAAAGGATGGAGAAAAAGACATATAGTAGAAAAGAAATGAGGATGAAGAGAGGGGAATTTATTATTTCTTGTAAGTATGGTGCCTGAGAAAAATTTATATATACAAACACAAAGGGTAAAGGGAGATCTTTTGAACTTCATTCATGTATACAAGACAAAAAAAAAAGAATAACAGAAAAGAATTAGTTCATAAAAAAATCAGAAACAAAATGAGAGAATGAAAATAGAGGAGTAGATTTTTAAATATTTTTTCAAATTACATGTAAAAAGCCTTTTAACATTCATATTTAAAAATTTTTAGTTCTAAGTTCTCTCCTTCTTTCCTCCCTCCCTTCTCCCTTCATTGAGAAAGCAAGCAGTTTGATTTAAATTACACATATGTTGCTTTGTTGTTCATTCATTTCAGACATTTGGACCCCATTTGGAGTTTTCTTGGTAAAGATACTGGAATGATTTGCCATTTCTTCCTCTAGCTCATTTTTACAGATAAGGAACTAAAGCGAATTGGGTTAAGTGACTTGCTCAGGATCACACAGCTAGTAAGTGTCTGAGGCCAGATTTAAATTCCAGAAGATGATTTCCTGACTTTAGGTCTTTCAAAATTGCCTGAGGCCATTTTATTGCTAAGAATAGCCAAGTTATTCATTATTAATGATCACACAATATGACTGTCATTATCTAACAATGATTTTTTGGTTCTGCTCACTTCCCTTTTCTAATCAGTTTGTGTAAGTCTTTCCAGGTTTTTCGGAAAATAGCCTGTTCATTTCTTATGCACAATAGTATTCCATCACAATCATATATCATTCAACCATTATACTCATTCAACCATTCTCCAATTGAAGGGCATCTTGAAAGGAGAAATTTTTAAGAATAGGAGCAGTGTCAGGAGGAAATAGTTGTCAGCAAAACAAATATCAGTTCAAAGGTTAATTATATAAAAAGATGGAAAGAAAATGTAAAAATCAGAGATCAAAATCTAGGCTTTATAAAGAAAGAATTAACAAAAGAGTAAAACACATTACTTCATTTGTAGACTACTAATGTTGATTAGATTCCTTCTCTTTCTCCACCTTTTTTTGAAAAGGGAATGTGGGAAAGAAAAGAGAAAAAAAATAGAGGATACAATGGAGGAAAACCCATAATTAATAATGCATAACACAAATATGAAAGGAATGAACTCATCCACAATATAGAAGAGAGTTGGTTTCGAAAGCATAACCCTGTAGGAAACATATCGTTTCCAAGAAACAGAAAGCATAGAAATTCATAAAGTTTAAATGAAGAATTGCAGCAGAATTTATTATGCCTCAGGCAAAGTCAGAAAAGGAAGGTTAGTAAACATGATTTCCCAAAAAAGACAATAGTTTAAAAAAAGGGGGGGGCATGGTTTAAAAAGATAAACAAGGAAACTACACTGGGCTTCACAGATAATGTAACAATAGCAATACTAAATATATGCACCAAATGGCATAGCACCTATTATGTAAGATAATAGATAATTTAATTATACAGAGAAACAGACAGAAAAACTATCATATTTGATGAAATCATCCCTTCCATTCCCAGACAAATCTAACAAACCTGACCAAGAAAGAAGATATGGAAATGAATACAATTTTAGAAAATTTAGAAACACTAGATCTCTCAAAATTGTGTAATGGAGATAATATACATATAATATTTATTTTGTATATTCATATATGCATATCCATATATATGTGTGTGTATGTATATATATATATATATATATATATATATATTATGTGTGTATGAAGCTAGGTAGTACAGTAAATAGAATGCTGGATCTGAAGACTTGAGTTCAAATCCAAATCCAAAATCAACCTCAGATAGTTACTAACTTTGTGACTCTAGAGCAAATCCCTTAACTCTGTTTACCTCAGGTTCCTCATTTATAAAATGAGCTGGAAAAAGAAATAGTAAACCACTCCAGAATTTTTTTTCCAAGAAGACCCCAACTGGGGTCATGAAGGGTCTGAAACATCTGGACAACAAAATACACACATACATACTTATATGGGGGGGGGCATTTTTTACAAAAATTGTGTGCTAGGGCACAGAAATCTCATGAGCAAATGCAAAAATGGAGCAGAAATATTAAATATATCCTTTACTAATCACAAAACAATATAAATAATTACCAATAAAGGGCCTCTGAAGAAAAGATTTAAATTTAAATGGAAACTATTGCTAAAGAATTGGTGGATCAAAGGACAAATTATAAAAGCAATAAACAATTTCAATGAAAATTAAATAATAAGACAAAATTATCAAAACTTTTGGGAAGAAGAAAAAAAACTTTCAAGCACACATTGATCTGAAAGAAACATTCTCTTAGATTCTCAACATGAGGTCCACCAGATGGTTCATGGATAGATTCCAGGGGAGTCTGTGAACTTGAATGGGAAAAAAAATTTACATCTTTTTTTTCACTAACCTCTTACTGAAATTTAGCATTTCCTTCCATTATAATATAAAAACATTTTTAAAACATGATTTTTAATTAACACAAATTATTCTGGGCAGAAGTTCATAGACTTAACCAGACTGCCAAAAAAGACATGGCACTCACAAAAAATGGTTAAAAGCCCCTGTTTCAAAGCAACCTAGAGTTTTAAAGTTTGTTTTCAGATGAACAAGAGACAGCATGGCAGTCAGCTAACAGGACTTCTCTGTACAAAATACAACAAGGAAATTATTTCCTTAAGATGGAGATTTACTGCACTTAGGTGGAAGGCAGGGTGTTACATGTAAAGGAGTTTTTAATTAATAAAGGGAAGGAAGCCAAGAATGCACTCCATGCTGAGGTTCTCAGCACTAACTACTTCCTTGTTAAGGTCTAATTTAAACTTCAATTAATATAATTATAATAAATGCTTAGGCTCCACCACCTCCCACACCTCCAACCTCCCTGGCTGGATTGAACAACAGCAAATGATATAAAGAGTGTTTCTAACCAAAAGTGGTGTTAGTATACTTGGGTAACTAGTACATCAGAGTCTGGAGCTGATGGCTAGCTTCCCAAAGGTTACAAAGCAAGCAAACTATAGGAGAAATTAACATTATTCCCTGATCTGGATCCTAAAGTATCCTCTTTAGAAGCCAACATTCAGGTGTTGATACTTGGGGTCTAAGCAAGTTCCCTATATGTGGGAGAAATAAATGAGAGACCAAACAATTGAAAGAAAGTCAGACATCAAACTTTGGGAGTCAGGGAGAGAGATGCGCTAAAAACCCAGTCAAAGAAATTCCTTGTCCCTTATTGCTGCTCCCTACTTTTGAGAGAACATGAGAAGACAAGTGAATGAATGAATGGGGTTTTTTTTCCTTTATAATGGCCTAAGAACTAGAAGAGGGAAGATAATCTCTTTTTAAAATTTCACTAGGTTTGATTAAAAACAGAGACTGATTGACCTAGGTTTTAACAACATTTATTTCTAAGGCATAAAAATAGAGGCATAGTATGTATCTTTTTATAAAGGAGGTAGGATTCCTCATTGTTAACGCTACAAATATCTGTTTTAAGAAAGAAGTGTTAATTTTTAAAAGTCAGGAGCCTTGATTTCAAGTCCAATTTCACCATTAAGTTGAAAAATCTCAAAACACTAATACTAGAAAGGACTTTTTTATATCATCTAGGTCAATATCTTCATTTTACAAATGGCAAAACTAAGGCCCAGAGAAGGAAAACAATTTGCCTAAGACTCAGCATAATCAGGGACCAGAACTTAGGTCTTCTGACTTTAAAGTCAGACAGCATCTCTTTGGACCTGATTCTCCATCTATAAAAAGATAGGGTTAAATTGGATATTCGCTAAGGTACCTTGTATTCGTGATCTCCTGAACATATTTAAGTCACCTACAATAGATG